>JALLPE010000461.1:0-17859 GCA_036940025.1 Conticribra weissflogii
CACAACTATTGTCACAAATATCAATACAATAGACTATTTGAATTTTTATTCTTCTTATTGTTGATAAAAATCAAATCAATGATAATGTTGATAATAGAGTCATTGAAATCTATCTACCAATATGGTCATCTTGTTTATTGAAATGATCCATTAAAATTATTGGTTACTTGCATGGGAGCTGCACACAAATAATCAGATTTCTGAGTAAGGCAAAAATTGAAACACAGATAAGTGAAAAATCATCAGTTCTCATTGTACAAAAATGAATGAGATAAAAAATTAGCAATGAAGGCATCGTAAAATGAAAACAGATGCCATTTATCTCTTTGTCAGCATCAAAGATCACTTTCTGAATTATTATTGTCAGTAAAATGATCAAAGAAAGATAATAGGTTGAAAAATAGCTTTTTTGCTTTTACTTGTAACAAAGATTGACATACTGATGAAAAAAGATAGATGATCTCAATTTAACACTGAGATCATTACTTATCATATATGACTAGAGTTTGTTTTTGGGGCGTGGACGAGCCTGGTTCTCACGTTTTTTGAGAATCACATGATTTTCCAAGCATTTTTCAGACTTAGTTAGCCAAAAGATTGACATCTGATTGTTCTCTTCATAAGTGCTTTTATCAATAGAGCACAAAAAAGGACAAATAACACAAATAAATAGGTAACATGTCTAAGATATTCTTTTCATCAGGCATTTTCATGCTTAAAACTTGCTACCATCCTTTATTCTATGATTATTATTTTCCTAAGTATGTTTATGAAATAAGTGCTTGTCCCAAAGTACTTTCTCTCTAGCTATTGTTAATTTAATGGAGTAGCAATGAGCTGGGAGAAGAAGGGGACAGGTGGTAAGTAACAGGTAGAAATGATAGATAGTGACGTAGATTACTATTGGGAGTATCAATCCCAGAAACAGGATGATAACAGATAAGCACATGCATTAGTATCCAAAACATCAAGACAAGTTGAGAACGCTTACTTACCTGACCAACCCGCAAGCCAAGACCCCCATTCTTGGGAAAGGAGGGTGGAGCCTCAAGGCAAAATGGCAGGCCAGCCTACTGGTAGTCAGAAGACCCCCAAAGGTGCTGAAGACATCCAACCACAAGAGGATGAAGGGAAGGAGAGGGAGAAGGAAGAATGTGAAAATAAATTGACGATGGAAGTGATTCCGGAAGCAGGAGTGAGGTTTCCTCAAATGAAGATAAGGACTCCAAGGATGAACATGAAGGCCATGAAGGGTCTGTTGATGACCCCAGATCTTTCCCATGTAAGTAGATGTGCTTTTTAAACACCCCTGACAGCCACTGGTTCCATTACATGGGACAAGGTCAGTGGCCAGTGGGAGGAAGCAGTCTGGGCAATTAAAGACCACAAGTCAGAAAGCCCAAAATGCAGTTTTTTGCCACTCCCTGGATGCTTCAGCATCTTGCCATGTTTGCAGCAGCATTCAGGACTGTTATTGCCAGGATGTTTATTTCCTGGGCTTGGCTGACAAGATTGTTGATGCCACTGTGGATGAGAAGGGAGCAGGGCTATAACACTTCTCACACATGCAGGTTTTTACACAAGAAAAGCGTTGAGATGCTGGTGTCACATATCCACAAGCCCAGTGGAATTAACATTTGAACCCAGAATCCTGTCATTAATGTTCCTCGTTGGTTGCAAGAAATTATTGCTGGTGCATGCTTTTTCCTTAAGCACCAGCACCATTGTGGTGATGCTAAATACCCCCCCCCCCCAACAGCCTAGAAGACCTTTGGCTCCAACAGGAAATAGAGGAGGCCCATGATAACAAGGTGGTCTATAATAATCTTCCCACATGGGATACCAAAAATTGTGCTGCTAGTGCTGATCTGAACAAACAGAATTTTTGACAGATCCATGGCATCAATTGAGCCCCATGCACCTAACTCATATGCAAAGTCATTTGGGTGCCACCCCAATCCAAAGGCTTGGACTTGACATGTGTGGCTGAGTTTTTTGGCAACCAGATGATCAAGCCTTACCCAATCATCAAGTCCACAGAGCTCCTGGACAAAATTGCACCCCTCATGGGGAGCTACACCTGAACATGTATACCCACAAGACCATGGAGGATAATTTATGCTGCTTCCAAGATTTGAAGAGCATTGTACAGGGGACTGCATCTAAGGTCTAGGGCTTAGTTGCAAATGTTGTTGACATGTTGGCAACATGTTGATGACAGGCCCAAATGTTGAAAACTTTGAAAAAAGACAAATTTGTTGTAGACATGAAGGTTTTTTACCTCTGAGTTGCATGTCAGAGGCCTGTTGTGGTCACTAATTGTGAACAAAGACTTGACCCACCATGCACAAAAGATAATATCACATCAAAAATAGAACTAATATGTAGTTTATTTTTTATTTTATTTTTTCAATTATTGTTGTTGGGGGTAACTTCCAAAAGGCTTTGCACCTGCCACCCTCCCAATGAAGGAAACATTACCAATAGCCTCAAAGGCACCAACACCCAGCTGCTTAATCCTACTCCAGCCTGTACAGTTTGTCCACTGTTGGGGGCAAGGCAGCACAACAGGCAGAGGAATTCACCCTTTCTCCATCCACTCCATCCTATTGGTTGCCTCTCCTCCCACCGGTCCGAGACATTCACAGCATCTCCATGGATAAGCCCATCAAGGAGGACGCCAAGTTCAGTGGATGGAATAATGACAATAGCACCTGGTAATTTGGTGGCAGGCCATGGATGTGATGGCAAGACAAAGGGGTTGGATGATACTGTCACTTTCCATGGCTTGTTCTGGAGGAGGGTTGTTGGAGGATCTGCTGCAGTTTTTGATTTCTGGTGTGCAGTGAATTGTGGTAGTGTCATGTGAGTCACAACACAGCAAAAAAGGTTGTTATACATATACCATCATGCTGTATACCACTTGTATACCAGTCAAAAATAATCATTTCTAGTCATTTCTCATAGCCTCTGGTATTGAACATACCAGTGGAATAATGAAAAAAGCAATTTAACAGTTAATATACCAGATTATTTTGTATACCACACATATACCAAAATAAGTGAAATCTGATCAGACATTTTCAATCACATTCAAATTTATTGGTCATTTCTGTATACCAAGCATATACCAAATGAATTATAACAAAACATACACCAAATTGAAGTTTGAAAAATCATATACCAGCTCATATACCGATTTTAATTTTAAAAAGCAAAAATTTTGAGGCCGATTTATTGTATTTTAATATTTATAGCTCATATATCAAAATTTATTAAATTATTCAGTTTTGAATTCATTAAAAATTGGTTGTTTTTGCTGTTGAAGCAAATTGGGTTAGTTCAGAGGATATTGCGATATTCAAAAGGAAATACTATGTACCAACACAGTTTGTACAAAATGGATTTTTCCAATTATTCTGGTGTTGTTGATTACACTGTAATAACTCAATTATATTACATGCTTAGTTTGAATTGCAACTTACCTTTGTTCATATTGACACATATGATCCTTTCAATGATTGATTGATTAATTGTATATTTATTCCAAATGAATCAGTATTATTGAATAATGCAAAATATTAGAGATGCTACAATGCATTCAATGAAGAATTTATATTTAATTCTATGTCACACCTCCTGTTTGGTTGCTCTCACTGTGCATGCAGTGATTCAAATGTATTGAATTTATAAATTACATCAATAAGAGTAATAGTATCAAACAAATGTAACAACAACAAGAAAATTTTGGATAGGTCTTTTTCAAAAATTAAAAATAATATGACAAAGTATTACACACTTACTTGTGTCATTCAATGCTACTGATGTCCTGATGATGTGAACTTTTGTAGCATTTGGGTGGGGCTCAGGATATATATGAATAATCAAAACTTAGAACATATTCAACATGATAAATTGTAAATGGGATGAAATAAATATGTTCACACCAATGTTCAAAATAGATTGACTTACCATTTTTTGTTGCCATGGAATTATTATCTAGATGTCTACAATGAAAGATGAGTACAAACTTGTGGATTGACCCATCATTTTGACGATGTCAACAAATCAAATTTGACACTTTGTACTGTGCTGAACCAGTGAAATCTGAGAGTGGCCAGTACTGTACATCACAGATGAATGTCAAATGTGATTGTTTGGAATTGTCAAGTTGCCATGGCATTATTGTCTGTTTACAATGAGATGGATGTACAAACTTGCAGATCAATCAGTCTTTTTGACAATTTAAACAAAACAAATTTGACACTTTGTACTGTGCTGAACTGGTGAAACCTGAGAGTGGCCAGTACCCTACAACACAGACAAACGTTAAATTTGATTGTTTGGAATTGTCAATGGCATTATTATCTAGATGTTTGCAAGGCATGGTGAGTACAAACTTGTTGATCAACCAGTCTTGTTGATTATTTCAACAAATCAAATATGACACTTTGTACTGTGCTGAACTAATGAAACCTTAGAGTGGCCAGTACCCTACAACACAGATGAAAGTCAAATTTGATTGTTTGGAATTGTCAATTGAAGACAGTCCTTGTGGAAAAGATTGTATTTAAAACAATCTTGAGGATAAAGAAGTGCTCTTGAAAACTAAACTTGAAGTGTCTTGGGAATTTTGTGGCATTAGTTGCTGTTGAGAAGTAGACTGAATTTGTTTTAGTAAGATGATGGAAATTGGCATTGGGAATTGAAAAACATTTTTTAATTGGCTGAAATAAAAAATTCTGGGAAAACAACTTGCCCCTAGAGCGTTGGCTTATGGGTCACTGTAAAATAAATGTCATTGAGGGAAGACACTGCAGAAGGTTTGCACTGATTCAGTGTTGGTAGTGCCAAAACAAAGGGTTATCATGGTTATCAAAGCAAAGCTGCCAACTAAAAAGGATTTGTTGGAGCAATGGTGATGCTAGATTGTCCCTTCATCTGCCTTTGACAGTCTTATGGACAATTTCAACAAATCAAATTTGACTCTTTGTCCTGTGATGAACCGGTGAAACCTTAGAGTGGCCAGCACCCTATAACACAGACAAAGGTTAAATTTGATTGTTTGAAATTGTCAATTGATGACTGTTTTTCCAGCAAAATGGCTATACCATGTCATGGTCAATTTTTTCAATTGGCCAAAAACAAAAAATGAGTAGAAAACAACATGAAAAAGTCAATCAGCGCAAAATCTGGCAGGCATGGCGGGTGAGACAATGCACTGTGCACTGGTAAAATTGCAGGGGGAGATGTTGATAGGGGAGGACATCATGGGGGTGGGGAGGTATGCTGCACAGTTTGACAGATATGTTGCATGGGGAGACATCCATGGCAGACATTGGAAGTGTAGACAAAATGCTGTGCAATTGAGATGTTGCAGAGGGGGACATCAATGGGGGGAGACATCACACCATTTGATGATGACATTGTAGGGGGATACATTACAATGCGCCATGCAATGGAGACTTTGTGGGGAGAGACCACAGGCCATGCAATGGCAATATCAACAGTGGCAAGGTCATTCTTTGGAAGACATTGGAGGGGGAACAATGCCAGGGGAGACATTGCATTGTGCAATGGCAACATTGCAGTAGAAGACATCTATTGAGGGAGACATCAATGGGGGAAGACTTCATGGGGAGAGAGGCCAAAGGGTGAGACGTCATGGAACTGAGCAATGGTGATGTCTTGCGGGAGACATCATTGGGGGGAGATGTCATGGGTGGAGAAGTTGTGATGTGAGACATTGTGGAAGGAGTTGATGCACTGAGAAATGGCAATGTTGCAGGGGTGGGGGAAGAGGGGTGAGGCAGTGGTAACACTGAGCAATGGTGATGTCTTGCGGGAGACATTGATGGGGGGAGATGTCATGGGGGGAGAAGTCATGATGTGAGACATTGTTGAAGGAGATGACACTCTGAGCAATGGCAACGTTGCAGAGGTGGGGGAAGATGGGGGAGGCAGTGGTGCATGATAGAAGGGAGAGAATGGTGGGGTGTAAAAGTAAAGAGAGATCAGAGGTCAATTTTGGTGTGCTGGCAACATTAAAGAAACAGTCAGCGTACATCAAACCACAACAAAACTACCCAAACTCTTTTTACAAGATATATTATGGGGGTTTCAACTTGTTTACCCCCTTCTTAGAGGGATACATAGTGTGATACTTCAAAAATATCACATGTGGACAAAACAAGAGTTCCCCTAGAAAAAGCTCTCAGAATCAGCACATGCTGGTAGTAGAGAATAAGCAAAAAAATGGTATGGTGGGGGTAAAAATTTTAATATGAGTTATCAAAATTCAAAAAATGATGAAAAATAAAAAATTAAAAAACATACTATTCCTATGTACAATAGTGTCTGTTTTCAAAAATCACCATTTTTCTATCATACATTCATGTACTATAACTTGGAAATCTATATATATTGTGTACACAGAACCAACAATGCCTACAACCTATGCATATAATATGTAATACATTATCAAATAATTATCATACTTGATTTTGTATGAATTGTATGTTATGGATGACCATGTGATTTTACATGGATAATTCACATAGTACTTCCATTTACATAGATTCAATGTATCAATGACCATTTTGATGGTATATCTGCTGAGGTATGCAAGAAACATGACCAATATCTCCAAGAAAATGTCTGCCCAAAGCAAAAAACAAAAAAGGAAGTTTTCACAGATCAGTATACAGCTTGGTATGAGTGAAAAATATTGGTATGTGGTTTGTATATGACTGTTCTGGTATAAAAACAGTATGTGAAAGTCAAAAAAAATGACCAAAATTGAAAATTCTGGTATTCAAACTGGTATATGTGGAAATCTGGTATATGAGCAGTATGTGAACAAAAAAAGCCATTTAAAATTGTATACCAACCTTTTTTGTTGCTGTGTTACTCTACCTGCAACTCAGAAAAATAATGTTCCAAGATTCTCACCAGTTACTGTTATAGTAGAGGAAAGCTTTGTGGTTATTTTCAACACAAGACATGATCACTTTTGATAGTTCTGCTGTAAAAATTAAACATCATAAAAATTTGACCTTTCTCTTAATAATGATATTTTAAGCAAAATATTTTAAGCAAATTTTCATGTGAGATAAATCTGTGATTTGTATTTAGATACCACCAAACCCAATCCACATAAGATCAACATACAGCCATTGGAAGGCCTAAATGACAGTGCCATCACCATTTATGTGTGTTTTGGTGTAGTGTTAGATGATGAATTCCACATGAGAGCAATAAATGTTGGAATACAAGAGAATAATATTTTTGATACTTTGTGATAATTCTTTGTTGTGTAGACCAAAGGATGGTGAACTTATATGCTGAAAGGTACAATCAGTATTGTAGGACAAACAAGTGTAACAATACTGCAATCTTTATTGAACAAAGTATGAGGATCTATTTTGAAAAACAAGTATTCTGAATACTTTGTTGAAACAGATACATATACCATAATAAATAATGTTATGGATTATCAAACAATGGACCATACCCCAATATGGATGATGTGTTTAACATAGTTGAAAAGTATATCTTCTGTTTTTTGAAAATTTTTGTCTATTTGCAAACATAATCGAAATTGTTGTTTTTAGAAATGAAATGTCTGAAAACTGACAAAAAATATCCATGATTTTTGCCTGAATAACACATTTTCTAATTATCTTTTGATGTTTGTGACTGAATTATGTCAGGATGCATGTTTGTGCGTTATTACTTTTGAGCATCACAATTGGGAACAAGATATACTCATTTGCACATAGTAACAATCAGCAGAATCTCAATAACTGACAAAACATTTTACATTAAAGCTTCCTCCTCCTCCATTACCAAAAACTGATTCAATGGACAGAGGTGAATTAGATATTTTTGTTTCAAGAAAATCAAGTAAAGTGTGATATTTATTTCTGTCTTACACTTGTTGTATTGTTTTTGCTGTTTTCCTTGTTATTTGTTCTCAGTCTCATTCTCATTCTCATTCTCATTCTTAATCTTGTCATTATCCTTATCCTTACTGGTGTCCTCATCATTGTCCTTATTGATTGCTCCAAAAGAAGCTGCAAGAAACCCAATCATCATTGCTGCACAGGAGAGATAACAATTTGAATAATTTTTATTGGTCATCCCCACACAGAGACAAAGATCAAGGCTGGCAACACAACAAGCATTGGGCCTGATGAAACCTGGCTGTTTTGTAGGAATATGACTTCATATTTAACAATATCTTTTTTACTTTTATTTAATTTAGTTCATTCTCATTGTGAGGGTGGTAATGAAATTAATTGAACCCCACCAAAATCACACATTGGTGATCACTGAAGGAGAGACAATGGTCAAGGCATTTGTTGTTCTTGTTATTTCTCAAGAGTGTATCACCTTGTGGTACTTGAGCAACTAGATAACAGTACTGAAGTAAGTAAGTGGTAGTGCTTAAGGACATAAAAGATATGTCACTGTCATGTCATCATGTTGCATTTGAAACTCTGTTCACCACAGTATAATTGAACTTTTTTGTTTTACACATTTTGATGTCATGTTACCAACCTTTTATTATTATGGTGTAGTTTGGAGTAATTGTAAAGGTAAATGGCACATGATATTTCCAGATAAGGTATATAACATTTTATTTTCATGTCATTTTTAGGAAATGACTTGGTCTGTATTGTGAATTGATTGGGACAAAAAGTCAAAAATATATAAATTGTTTGCCATTATTATGATAGATTTGCTGAAAACAAATACTCCAGGATATGTGTATAGGTATAGGGCTTGATTTGATGACCCATTTATTTCAAAGTGTCTTATTTCATAATGCTTCACCTAAAATGTCCCACATTGTACAAAATGGACATAATGATAGAGTGTGTCATTTCAACCTATTTTCAAGAACAGAATCATTATCCACTGCCTTTCATAAATAATAGTTGGGCAGCATTACCACAACATATTGTGGAAGTGGTAAAACACTCATGACATTTGGGTGCATCAGACAGTCATCCTGGGATGTTGAAGGGTGTTATCAAAACTGTTAGGGTACAAGGTACAATAGGAAATTATTGGTAATAATATTGACATCCATCTCAATACACAATATCGACATTGGTCACTTACAGTCTTTTTCACTTTCACTCTTCTCACGTTCACTATCTATTACTCTTTCTGTTGCTAAGGAATTTAGAGAGAAAATTAAGAATTGAAGAGAACAAGATCGAAGCTCTCAAAAGGGAACAAGATAGGAGCAAAAATCCGACGAACAATGAACATGCTGACGTTTGTTCCTTTTGAATGACACCAATTTTGGGCACAAACGTTCGGAAATAATGTTCTACTAAAAAATAATGAACGATGATGTCATGTTGACGTGTACAACAGCCTCTCCTAACATTCATATATCTCGTTTTAAGCCCGTCTAAAAGAAGAGTCTCATTTTAGCTCAAACATCTAGAATATATTATATCATTGTTGGAGTCCTTTTTTCACGGGGGAGTACAAAACGTAGGTCCGTTTCAAGAGGATCAATTTCAATGCTAAAAGATCACGTCACAATCATGCACAATGAAATCTTTTCAGCGACATATTGACGTCACCAATTTTCTATGTAGGAATGTGTAGGGAAGTGAGGTGCAAGCTTATGTCATCACATATAAGAGCACAAAACAAAATTTTTTGTCAATCGACTATCATCACACGCAATAATAAAATATTATACGCAATCCTCTGTCTCATTCATCCAATCGATATATTATTTCATGTACGACGTTCATATTCTCTCCTCCCTAACCGTACTGAGAGTGGCGAACCTGTGCAGAAAGGCGAACACAACAAACGATCAGGGCCATTTCATCATTGTGCATTGTGCTCATATTAAAAATTTCTCAACACTCAGAAGCCACTCAGTTCACTGTCTGAAAACATGAAGTTCTCCACTATCGCTATTAATCTTTCATTTCTCTATGGAGCCAATGCATTCGCTCCGATGGCTCGCGTTGGCTTATCTGTGTCCCCGTTTTCGCAAGTCAATGACTTTGCGCCTATATCTGGTAGAACCTCCTCGGCTAACCTCAGCCTCTACATGGCAAACGCGGTAAAGGAAGGCCAAAGCACCAAGAAATTCAACGGATCTGCCGCCTCTGAAGACTCGATCAGCGAAAAGGAAGTTCGTGCACTCTTCGAGTTGTGGAATTCTGCTCTTGCAACTGGGGACTCTCGAATTGTTGCATCCCGCTACGCGAAGGAAGGTGTTCTGCTCCCGACCGTGAGTGATCAGCCCCGCACCAATTACGAATCAATCAAGGACTACTTCGATTCCTTCCTCCTCAAGAAGCCACAAGGGAAAATTATTGATGGGAACATCCACATTGGAAATGGATGGGCCAGCGACTCCGGTATCTACGAGTTCACCATGGGCGCCACCGGTGACAAGGTCAAGGCGCGATACACTTACAACTATATTAAAGGTGAGTGACATCTTAGAGTGCAAGTGATGCACTGATTCACATTTTCGGCGTGATACGTGATACTTATGTCACATCGCTCATCGGTATTTGTACTCTGGATCACAGAAAACGGCGTTTGGAAGATCCAGCACCATCATTCCAGTGTGATGCCGGAAGAGATTGCTTTTGGAAAGGCAATCACCGAAGACGAGGTTCGAGGATTGTTTAGTTTATGGAACAATGCGCTTGCCTCCCTCGATCCCAAAAAGGTCGCCTCTCGATATGCGAAAACGGGAGTCCTTCTTCCAACTGTTAGTGACGTTCCAAGAACCGACTTTACTTCGATCGAGGACTACTTCGTAAATTTCCTAAAATTGAAGCCTCAGGGCGAAATCATCGAGAGCCATGTCACCATCGGGAAGAACTGGTGCCAAGACGCCGGAATCTATGAGTTCACCATGGGAGCCACCGGCAAGAAAGTAAAGGGTAGATACAGTTTCATTTACGTCTATGAAGACGGGGAATGGAAAATTTCTCACCATCACTCTAGTGTGATGCCGGAGGGAATCATGCCACAGGCAATCACGGAGCAAGAAGCGAAGGGTTTGTTCCAGCTGTGGAATTCCGCCCTCGCCACTTTGGATCCCGACACAGTTGCGAAACGTTATGCAAAGAATGCCGTGTTGTTGCCGACCGTATCCGACATTCCACGCACCGACTATGAATTGATCAAAGACTACTTCGTTGGGTTTTTGCAGAAGAAGCCTCAAGGCGAGATCCTCGAGAGCAACATCAGCATCGGTCACAATTGGTGCCAAGACGCTGGAATATATGAGTTCACCATGGGCGCAACGGGTGATAAGGTGAAGGGAAGATATACGTTTGTTTATGTGTTCGAGGATGGAGAATGGAAGATTGCGCACCACCACTCCAGTGTGATGCCCGAAGCATTCCTGGGGCCTTCGCCGAAACCGGCGGCGAAGCAGAACAAAGAAGTTGCCATGGAAACTACGGTTTAAGTACGGAAACTTTTTATATGCAGCAGTTTTTTTGCGAATGGACAATGTCTGTTTGTCTCGATGCAACCTGTTTGTTTCATGAAATGGAGCCGATTCATGGTAAATGTCACGTATGAATAGAATGTAAATGTACGAACTTACTCAGTTACGAAGATTTTCAGTAGGATTCAGGAACAGTTTAGATTTAAATGACCATTGGACTCAATCTTTATTGCGAGAAAGACAGATTGCTCACCATTTTCGAAATAAAATATTTCTCCGAACCGGCCATGGAGAATCCCCATTAAACGGAGTCAAGGAAGAGCAAACAATGTTTCGTCTCTCCGCAATAAACTTTAGGTGGCACTGTGTTCGTACTTGACTGTGTCGTAGGCTGACGCAGTCAGTATCATTTCAATGTAGCTTTTATTTTGCTTTTCACGACTCACTTAGCCTCTTGGTGATTCGGTCAGCTCATTCCAATCACGTTGGTGGAATGACGACACAGACCTCCAGCATTCACGAGATGGTACGCTTACGTCATTTGCTCACACATTAACTCTTTCAGAAACAATTTGAAAATTGTTCATTTCTGGTCTTACTTGATTTGTAGAAAGAATATTAATTTCACTCCAAAATGTATATATTACACAGTTCATTGAATATTCTGGATGACTGATTCTATGTTCACTTTGAAATACCATGCTTGTCCTCAAACACTCTTTTTGTTTCTGAAAATAATTTGATGCAATCAAATTAATTTTAATTTATTGGTTACATGTTACATAGTTTGACTTCAAGACTGAGAAAGGTAACAATATCATAAGTAAGTAACATGTCTTGTACAATTTAGGTAGAATTATCAATCATCTTGTCTTTGATGAGAGACAGTGAAACTGCCTCTTGAATGATGGTTTGACTATTGGAAAGCTTCTAATACTGTCCTAGAACTTTTTAGTCTGAGTCACTTCAGTCTATTTTTGTCATAGGAATAGCCAGTTTCTTTAACAAAAAATCTAGATTCTATATTTATGTGAAATATGCAAACAGTGTAAGACTCATCATGTCTGATCACATACAATATTTTTAAGCCCATCAGGAAATGTTTAAATGGTTTTGATGGTACTATAGAAACAAATAATATTTTGAATTTTGAACTTACTCAGAGTAGTGAAACCAATATTTTTGAAACACTAAAAGTAGAATTTTCATATGATGGAGGAAATAACTGAAGTATTCCAAAGTTGTATGCAAATAAAACTATGGTCTGCAACCAACTTAAACTGTGTCCTGGGTGAACATGCATAACACACAAAGATTTATGTAGCAACATTTACAATCGTCCTTCTTTCCTATCTTGTTGACATGGATAATGTGGTATTACCAAAATCAACAGGAGCAGGATATTGTGAATCTCCAAGGTCTGCTAAGAGCCAATGTTGGTGAAATGGTCCATCTTCATTTAGACCTGACAAAGAGTGATTCTAATTCAAATCTATCTAGCTGCAATCTCATTTTGAGAAAAATGTAGAATCAAAGTGAGTACATGAATAAAACATTGAATTTGACAAGATTGTTGTTCTTGTGCAACCACCCATAGACATATTACACAGTCATGTGGTTTCATAAAGTGTAGACTACATCCAAATTTTTAAGCTCATATTCATGCTGCAATGAGTTATAGGTGGGTGTGAGGCCTGGGAGCTCAATCATGATCCATGTGTATTATGTTTTCTTGTCTTTTTGTGATGGAATGGTGATGAGGGACTTTTTCATTTTGATGTCTTTTGCTTATCATGACTAAAATTTGATCCTATTAACAACCTATCATATCAACTTTCAGCTTTATCTTGCTTCTTGCCAAGTGAGGCAAGTTATCTGATTTTGCTGTTTTTTTGTCAAAAGTTTTTTGCAGGTGTTTGGTATGTGCTATTTTATGGTTTGGATGGAGTATGGTTTTCATACGATCTTTTGGATGTCTATACAGACATGGACTTGTCAAAATAGGATTGTTAATAATTTCATCTAAGTGCAATTCTTATGCATGACTTTGTCCCAGTTGATTTTCACAAAATAGTCATTACAAAATTCCACAATTTGAATTCCTGTTTTGACCTTATTGATTGTCAGTGTGAATAAAATATTCCTAATGCAATGTTTCTGTGGGTATACTGTATGGTGAATTTTTGGGTCTGGTTTTTGTGATCAGCAGTCAACAACAATTCTTCCTTATGTTATTGTACTAGATGGAAATATTTTCAATGTAGTCATTTAATCACAACAAAAACTGTGCTGGTTCAATTTTCACTAGTTTTGCCTTCATATTAAGCAAGATTTTTAATCCTTTTTCCCATGAATATAGTCAATAAATCATTGAAGGTGAATCTGTTGTTAAAATTGAAATTTAGGAAGAATCTGACCAGTTTTTAAGTACAAAGATGTATTGGTGAGTGTTCAAGTAATATTTTCTAACTCTTGACTTTTTATAGCAGTGGACACTGTGTTGTTTGTACATTGGGTTGTTTTACCCAGTTGCATCTCACCTAGATTTCCAGGAGTCCATTTTTGTTGATTACCCTGCCTCCCATCTGACTGTGAATGTGATGACATAATGTGCTTGTGCAAGTTATGTGCCCATATTCTTCTCCCGAATATTATATTTTCAGTCATTTTTGTACAATTTCAACTTTCAAGCTCATCAATAAAATTTGGGGTAAATGTCATGCCCCGTTACCATCACAATCACATTATAAAATTATAGGTAGAAAGTGAACAATAATGTGAGGTTCCACTCAATTATAGATTAAGTTGAGGAGTACCTATTGCCAGATAAGAACATCAACTTTGCCTCATAGAATGATCATGCAGAATGATGTGTCACACAGCACCTTAGATTAAATGGGATACAGAATCAGGCAACCAGCATTACTCACAAATTATCAGATTCATCAATCTATGAAAGGCTTGTCTAGTAATTTGTTCTCATTTTTTGTTTACCCACCACACCTCCCTGGGATCACAAGTTCTGGGGATGGTCACAACAAATCCTGCCAGATTCTTTAACAATTTACTTGAGGTCTTAGTTGATACAATTCATCTGCACTCTAAATGCAGCAACTAGGACAGATTGTGAAGGAGACAGACCACATGAGAGATCAAGGCATGATGAATGTTTTCCAATGTATGAGGAAAATACTGAGACAGATTGCCTAGGTTTAGAATCAAAAACCCCTCAGCAAAGACATCAGGATTTTTGTCAACATATCCATCATTCCTTTCACCAAAAGAATCTTCAGGAAGATAAATTTTAAAAATAAAGCTGCCTTGTGCAGTCCAAGCCATCTAGCAAGTTGTTTCTTTTCTAGCCTAAATAGGACCATCAATGTGACATTAATGAAAGAGCTGAAAGCAAAAATTAGCCAGTCCCTTGCAACACACAATCCAGCATTACAACGCTGGATTGATCTGTCTTGAAAAGGTTAGTTGGAAATGTTGTCAACATGTCAACAACATTTTGACCACATGTTGATGGCGGGCCCAAATGTTGGAAATTTTGAAAGAAGACACATGTTGTAGATACAAAGGTTTTTGACATCCAAGTCATGAATCAATGTCCTGTCATGGTCACTAATTGTGATTGAGAAGTTTGCCCACTCATGAAAAATTAATTTAGGTGTCCACTACAATAAAGTTGGAGGGGTTAACTCACATGTCAGAGGATTGAATTCTACAAATACAATTTTAAAATACAAATTAGTGTCATTTTTGTAAAAATCTCTGTTGAAACTGGTATATATACAAATTTTCTTTCCTATTGCATTTTTAATTGACAAAATTGTTTTTTGCAGTCCCTCTAAGGAAAATGTTAGAGATTTCATGCTAACACAATGCTCTCTTTGTGTGATGCCAAACCAAGAATGATGAATCTCTCATTTGTATACACATAACTAATTCCTACATTAATATCCAACACACATGTGGTGACTTACCTTCAGTCCATGCACAAAAAATGTCTTCCAAGGATGTTTGCAGAACCAACACATCAAGATTGATTCCTCCCCAGGATACATGTGGATACTACCTCTCATCACACTCTTGTCTTGCATCATGTTTTGAAAATTCCCCATAGTTTGGTCCCTTGCAAAGGTATGAGTTCTCTTTTATATATTTCTTTTGATAAATATATCTAATTAATTTTATTTTTCATTAATTTTATAGGTAAAGTTCCTTCAGCATTTCACAATCAATATTTGAAATTATATAAGAACACAAAAGAGAATAGTGGAACAAAGATGTGGGCTGCAGAAGACAAAGTGATATGCCTGTCCAAAGCCAAATCAAATGTAGTATCCTCTTTTGTATTGTCGAAAAAGTCATATCAAATGAGCATCCAAAGGGGTATGGAGCATACTTGCCAAACAGATATCTTGTATTCTAACAATTCACATGAGAGATGGCAATAGCTGATTTTTTCACTGTGAGAATATACCTGATCAGGTTGTTGAATCAACTCGTTTTAAACAACTTCTTGAATAGGAAAATTTTGAGGCTAGACTTAATTTCTTGATTATCATTCTTGTTTATCTTTTATACAAACTATCAGGTGATTTGCTAGATATTAATTTTTAGTCAATCGACAAGTTCAAAAAAAAGGGTAACAACAGAGAATGTCATTACGTTTGGGCGTAATGACATTTGGCATGATGCAACAATCAAGATAATTTCATTCTTAAACATGTTGACCATGTGGGAATGTAAACCCCCTACAGCCATAGCAATCCTTGATTGTAAAAAGAAAGATGCTAAATCCATCATATCCTATTTCAAATCCAAGGTTGATGAAGTTGATCCAGGAAAAACACTTACTGATACCGTTTTTGATGGGGCAGCAAATGTTCAGAAAGCAGGACAAATCTTTTGTGCACACTCCCCATGGGCAATATATTTCCATGGATGGGAACATGTTTTGCCAATCGGCAATTGCATTCATGCCTGATTCATGGTCCAAGCAAGTATCTTTAACAATGGAAAAAGATTGGTTATTTGCAAGGAGCTGGTACAAGATTTGCTAGTTGGTTTTATGGGCTGAAGACAACAGTTCATGGTGATGCATTTGGCAGTGTCGCAAAGAATGCTTGAGTGATTCTAGCAGTGGAGAACATTGAAGATGAAGTATTTTTGATGGAAATTATTGTCTTTTGAGAGCTGTTTTCCCTCTCAGGTAGCCAAAGAGATAAAATGTGGGATCCCAGTTATCCTGATGGTGAAGAATAACTTGTTTTTTATGCAGTTACGTTTTTGATAAAAATAGTTTTTGTTTTTATCTATTTGTGTGATTCAAAGTTTTTATGTACCAACTAAGTTGGAAATGTCTTGTCTTATCCTCATCAAAACCTGATGGCATTGGAGAGGACATTTTTCTCAGGATATGTCCCAAAGCTGTCCAGAACGTTACAGCAGACAGCAACTCTCTTTCTTCATTCAACACAGCTGTTGCCAACATTGCAGCTCAACTTGCACAAGACAAAGACAATACCACAATATAAGCCAGTTCTCTACAACTTACCAATCAATGTATTCAAACTAAAACATCATCATGCAGAAACTTCAATCAATTAAGCACCAAATGAATTACAGTACAACACAAACACCACTAAGGTGTGATAACAATGGGCCCCCATCTTTTGTTTGTGCATCACAACCCATACAACCAAACCTGCCACCACTGCCACCAGCTCAACTCTATTTTGTTCCAACTTATCCACATCAATACATGTCACTAGGAACAGGACCAGTGATACCAATCACCATCAACCTATGGAAGCCTCCACCCCCTGGTTTTTAAAGGAACAACATCACAAGAGGAGTTTGCAGAATGATGCAAGGTGGACAAGGACATGGGCTTGGAAGCAGCCACAGAGCATACAACAACACACATGTGGGATATATGGTAGAGCCCCATAAGTTAGAATACCTAGAAATAATAATTCAGACCCCTTCAAACAATTCAACAACTGGTACAAGTGCATCAGTTGTGGTTATGATACTGATCATGAAGGTCACAACTGTCCATGGGATATGACCAATCAAATCATAATCCTTCTGTAACCATGGACAATGCACACCTCTTCCCCTGGCAATTCTTCATAGAGCTCACAAAAACAATCCTGCCTGATCAACCTGGGCATCCTATCCAGCACAGTAGACTCTTGGGGCAGCAGGGTAGAAACATGTAGAACCTAAGTATATTATAACCTATTCAACCTTGCCAACCAACACTCAAAAATGGTAACTGGGACAAAATCAATAAACTTATCACCACAAATGATGATGATGATGATGATGATGATGATGATGGTGATGATGATGATGATGATGATGATGATGATGATGATGATGATGATGAT
>JALLPE010000462.1:0-17321 GCA_036940025.1 Conticribra weissflogii
TTGCATCGAAAACCTACTTATTCTTCTTCTCCTTCTTCTTCTTCTCTTCTTCTTGGGTTGTTGTTTGTGTTACTCGCAGCCATCCTCATCTACAATTTTTATAAAAAAAAATACAAGATAACATTTCGAAAACGACCCTCCTACCATACAGCTTGAACAATCCACAAGTTTTGTCTCTCCATAACCTTTATATGGTTGGGTAGCAATCCTTCCACTGACTAGCGGCAGTTCCCATCATCACCATGACGATACACAACTTCGATCCCTACCAAAATACCCAAAACACGACGACGACATCGACGACGACGACGACGACGACGATATCCCAAGAGAATGACCCTCTGAGCGTCTTCGAAACAACCACATCGAACCTTCCCTCGGGCACTGCCAACGGCAACGACAACGGCGACGCCGGCGACGGCGAGTTCCAAGAACTTAGCATCCACGACGACGACGACGACGACGACGAGCCAATCGAAATCATCGACGAGAGTCCCTCGGCCGCTCGGCACGAAGGAGGGGGGGAAGACGACCTCCTCGGACTGGGTGGATTCGACGGCCACCCCCGCGGCGGCGGCAACGACGCGTCCTCCGGCGATGGCGATGGCGTGGGCCTGGCGAAATCGTCGGGCATGTGGGCCTATGCCCTCAACCACGACGGGGGGACGAGTCGCCAGCAAGTGAACGGAGGCGACGGCGACAGCGGCGCCGGGCGAAGTCAGCGGGGGCTGTTCTCGCGATGGGGCAGCGCCAGGAACGAGGACGGAGACGCCGGTGGCTCTGGGGCCGCGACGTCGTCTCGGACCGTCGGCGGGGGAGGAATTTTCGGAAGGCCCTTCGCCGGCAACGGCGACGATGCCGCCCCCACGGCGGCGGGAGAAGGGGGTCTCACCGGCGACGACGACTTGCGCGAAAGCGGCCGCAGTAAGAACGACGGCGGCGATGGCACGTTGGACGACGGCGACGACGACGATCTGATCGACCCCGAGCTGGAAGAAGAACACGACATGGACAACCTGCTCCGCCCCGGCGACCACATTTACGTCTGGCAGTCGTATGGCATCAACCCCCGCGCCTACCAACGCCACGCCGTCGTCTACTCCGTGACCCACCGCGGAGACAGCGAGCCCAGCATCAAGGCCAACATGACCACCCTCTCCGACTACGAGCAACAGGCCAACGACCCCATCGCCTACGACACCTCCTGCATCTACGACGAGCAGCACCGTTCCAGTCTCGAAGTCACCGTCGTCTCCTTCTACCACTTCCAACGCCACCACGCCCACGGAGCCGCCCGCGCCGCCACGGCCGCGTCGGGGTCCACTCGCGGGAAGCGCTCGGGCTGCAAGCGCGAGCTCCTCATCGATTTCCTCGGACCGGACGCCATCACCAAGAAGAAACCCATTCACAAAGTCCGCTACGGAAGGCAGGTCAAGAAGGGATTGCTGTCGCAGAAGGCGAGCGTGGGCACGGCCTTGAAGAAGGATGCGGTGGGGTTGATTTTGGCGAGGGTCACGTATCTTTTGGAGCACCCGGATCATTTGCCGGAGCATAACGCCTTGAGCGCCAACGGGGAGTGTGCGGCCATGTGGTGTGTCACGGGCAGGTGGTGCACGTTGCAGGGGGCGAGTATTTTGCAGATTACGAGCGTGGGGCAGGCGGGTGGGGCCTTGTTGGCTGGTCAGTGCAAATTGTGCTTTATGTTTATTCTTATTTTTATTTAGAATTCTTATTTATATCGATGCTTCCTGCCGTTTCGTGGGGTTCGATCGAAATTGACAAATGGCAATGTCCTTTTCATCTTCCGCAGGTGGCATCCTCAGCAACCTCACCGTCCTAGTCCCCATGCCAGGCCTATGGGGCGCCGCCGGATGGTGGTGGTACGTCCCCACCACCGTCGCCTACCCCTTCCTCGTACCCATGCTCGTCGCCTTCGGAATGTGCTCCCTCGTACCGCTCGAGATCCTCCGCCGCAATCGCAAAAAATGGAGGGGAATCACCGACGGACTCAATCACGAATTTTGGATCAACGCCGATCCGGAGGTCAAGGACAAGTATTTCGGAATGATGGCCACGGCCGAGAGGGAGGCGGAAATGAGAAGCTTTTTCGGAGTCAGGGAAAACGATACGTCTGCCGAGGACTCGAGGTATATGCCTTTGGGGGGCACGCCGGGTGGGATCGATGACGATGACGACGAGGACGAGGACGAGGTGCTGGCGATGCAGAAGTTGGAAAAGAGTTGTGCAACTATGGATGTGGATTTGTCGGGGAAGCCCCCGTCGCGGAGCCAGAGTTCGAGTGGTGGATGGGGGAGTTTCATGGGCAGTTTTCGACGAAAAGAGCCGAATGCCGGTAGTCAAAGTTTGAGAGAATTGCAGAGGCAGGGTGATAGCGAGATCTACGAAGGAGAAAAGGAAGGGATAATTTCTTGAGAAAACGATCATTTCGGATGAGGCCGACGTGACTTCATCGTTTTTTGGGATCGTTTGTGCTTATCATAGTAGTTTTGTGAAAGAATGTGCAGCCACACAAGTTGTAGAACCAAATTATTTGTCTGTTATTTAATTTGATTTGGACAATTTTAATGTCTACAACTAAAGTAGCTCCGGTTATATTACCTACTACAACACTGAATCATTCACTCCACTCGATTGATGTTGAACGTGATGTGAAATCGTGAAATCATTTTTAAAGAAGTCTACTATCTGTGTTGACATTTGGCATCACTCATCACCATTCATTGGAAGGCTAAAAGAAACGGTGTCTTGAAATTCAAAATCTCCTCCTTTCGCAATTAGCTGATCATTTACAACGATGGCGTAATAACCGTCACCGTCATTACAACAAATTCCGTCACCCAAACCGTCATATATATTGAAGACATAATTACCATCTTCGAGGCACAATTCTGTAGAAAGCGGAAGATTCGCTAGCGAAGAATTAGTGGCAGTGAAAAACCGAATCAGACGTTCGGTTTCGGTATCACCATCATCCAATTCAAGCTTGTTCAGCACCCAGGTCACTCCCACCGGAGCATTGTCGTAAACAACAGCAATCCTAACGTCATGACAACCGAGTCGAGTAATGTTCTGATCGGATGGTAATGTAGGAGACTGTTGCACCGATTGCACAAACGGTATCGAAAACGTAAACCTTTCTTCGTTCACAATTTCACCTCCCTCCCCGATGATGGCGCCACTTGATGCTTCGACGACTTGGTACGTAGTGCTAGAATAATTGCCTCCGACACCGAAATAATTATCAAGAATGAGAAATTCGTAGTCCCCATCGGGCAAGCACGTCCTTCCTCTGGCAGATCCGAAAGGCGTGGGTTCATCGACGACGTTACCATTTTCCTCGAAGAATTCTTCGTCGACCGTAACCGTCATGTCATTTGGAAACAAACTCGAAATGGACCATATTATATCCAGCGGCGACGCATCATAGGAAATGTGCACTTCGATTGGGGAGCACGTAATATCAAAAAGTAACGATTCGTGATATGTCGATTCGCCCGAACTAGATGACGGTGCAGGATTCGACGTGGGTCTAGGCGTTCCGTGAAATGGTATATTCACAACAACGGTTTCGTTCCAAGTGAAATTCCAACCTTCTGCAATGAGGTATCCATAAAAACGAAGATTATACCCAAAATCGTCCTTAGTGAATCCGTCGCCACTAGAGTCATAAACGACGAAATAATATTTCCCCTCTGGTAAGCACGCGTTGGCCTCGGACGAGCCCAGTATTGCGGGCTTGTTAACTGGGTTTCTATCGTCATCATAAAAATATTCAGAAACTGGAACCGTCTGGTTCATTTCATCGAAAATCAACCAGGATGTATCTGATGGAAATTTATCATACAGAATTTGTACGTCAAGACGATAGCAATTCGTCGAAAACACGGGAGGGTGAGATGGGCTAAGAGTCGTCGATGGAGACAGTGAGACAGTTGGATAGTAACTTGGTAACAATGTTGCACCCGTGTAGGAATCCAAGTCATCACCGCCGAGTGATTTTACAGCAGTAGCGTCACTACTGAGGCAATGGAAAAATCCCGCTCCAACGTAATTAACAAGTGGAATCAGTACGCCATATGGCCCATACGAAAATTCGACAAAGGGATTCAGTTCGCTGTTAACTCTTCGCCTCATTTCAAAGAAATCAACACCTGGATAAGCGAGAGAAACACAAAAGATGAACGTGATAATAGGTCCAACTTAGAAAAAGGCAATAGTTTTCTACATCAAACGGCAAACAATCTTACCTGCAGGCGACGATGCAAATGTGGTATCACTAATGATGAAAGTACGTTTAAGGGAGAAGCTGTCATCCCAAAAGGCATGGTAATCTTCTGGGAATAAGTCATCGAATTCTGAATCGGGAGAAATCATCGTCCCGTAATACCTACTACCTGTGAAAGCAAGAATCACGGCGTACTTTTCCATGAAATCGGTCAAATCGTGTAACTCAGGCATTTCAAAGAAGTCGTCCCAATCCGCAAAGTCAGGAACGTTCTCTTCGTATTGGTTCTCTTGGTGCACGGGCTCTTCCTTGAACATGTCCGAAACATCGTCATCCCAAATACCATCAGATTCCAACAAAACTGTTGGTGGATACGTAGCGCCCAACGAAATGGCAGGGATTGTTTCTGGAGAGGAATTGCTGGCTGGTTGCTTATTCGGTGTAGCGGTTGGGTGATACGTAGGATTACGCGTTGGCCAAGCGCTCGGAGCAGTGGAAGGTGCGACCGTAATCTTTTGACGAATGTCATACTTCCGGAGATCATATGGCTCCCCACTCAAATTGCGTTGTACGTAAACGGGTCTATTATACACTCGGTTATGTTTGAATCCACCTTCTCCTGTGACCAATCGAATTGGGTTGTCGGGGTTCCAACGCGTCATATCATCAATTTGCCCAGCCTTCTCGGCTGCACACGACAATGCCAGAGTATGGGGAGAGTAACGCCAAAAATAGCGGCAAAACACAATGAAAAGGCGCATTGTTAATTGCACAACTTGATGAGGAATTTGAGACAAATGAAAACTTACTTGCAAGAAATTCACATGGCAATTCGAATTCACAGTGGTCACCGAATCGCTGAGGGAATAATCAGTATGAGCAAAATATGAATTAGAAAAACTGCAACAAGATGGGGGCACGTCAACTTACATCATCATCACACAAACAGAAACCACTTGATGAACAACTACCGTGATAGTTACAATCAGACCTTTCAGAACACTCGTTACAAGTAACTGTGATTGAACTTCCTTGCGTGATTTCTCCCGTCCACACATCGAACGAGCTTTCTCCGGCAACATTGATGAAATCATAGTCCAACGTCTTCAATGGAAGAAAAAACAGGAACAAGTTGGCAAATTGAAGCCATGGCGGCAGAGAAGGTGAAAATCAAAGATAGTAGCCTGTCCTTACCTCTCGTGATCTCATCAACCAAGAACATTCATTCTATGTTGAAAAGGATGAGTCAAGTGGTGAAAATTGAACTGAAGTTAGAATAATTCAATCGCTATTTTGACTCACCTCTTCTTCTCCGTTGTTAGAAGTCATAATAAGAGGATGCATGAACACCCATGCCGAAATTTCTTGGCAGTATTTGATTTCCGCCCCAACAGTATTTTTGAATGGTTCGCCGTCATTCTTGTTTTGTTCAACGTACATTGGATATCCGCCATATGAGCCGCTCTCTTTATAGATACCGGAAAAGTAAGAGTATATCAAAAGCTTTTGCTCCGTTTCTTTTCCATCGACTTGTTTTGCTATCGCATGCTCCCAAATATCTTCGTTGAATGTCACGGTTAAGGTATTACACCTATACGCCCCTTGCTTCTGTTTCACAGTCATGTAGGCCAATCCGGATAAAACTATTGCTGCATTCAAGAAGTAAATGAACCTAGATATGCGATTCGGGCGATTGTTTGATGCCATCAGCCCAACAAACGAAGCATTACGCCTTAGCGAGTCAGGATCGCGAAGGATCGAACCTCTACTGCGCGGACCGCTTTTGACAACAGTAGAGCTTCTTTCCTCGGGAGACTCGAGAGTATATCGTTGATTTGTTGCAATCAACAAACTTTTGCCGAAAAAGCCTTTCTTAGCTTCGAACGCAACAACCGTTTTTTTGAATTTAGGAGGATGAAAATAATCACTGTTAAAAATCTTCATTCAAGCATTACTTTCTTACCGAGTGCATACGCAGTATCGTCAATATTTTCAACAAACTCGAGTGCTAGAACATCATAGAATATGGAGATGACATCACTGTTTTGCGCCACATTGATGAAAAGACTAGACAAGAATAGGTAGCCAACTATGAGTCGAAGAAACGACGATGAGATGACTCTATAATGGACCCGCTTTTGTCCATTTAATATGAGTTCGTGAGCCAATCCGTTTGCAATCAATTGCAACCCTTGAGGAATTTCATCTACATATATTGAAAATATATAAGAATGCACATATTCATTGTTGTTGTTGAAGAAATAAACATATTGTTCAGATTTACATAATACTCACCTTCCATCAAAACCCCTGGGTTTAAGTTTAGTGAAATCCCGCAGGTTTTTCAGAAATAAAATGTTCTCAACTCCAATGGTAAATCAATAATATATGAAAATGGATGTATACTTCTTACCTACAATGGCACCGAAAAATTGTGCAGCCCTAACAGCGTCGCTCACCCCCCCTGGAATTCCGAGAACATTGCCTTGTGTTCCATTCGACACAGATTCTGCCAAAGTAAGTCCAAGGCAGCACGTCGAAAGGGCCGTTGTGAAAACTGCAAACGCAAATGGGACTGAGAGTGGGTGATGAGTGATAAACAAAGAGAAGGTGCTCTCAGGTAGCTTATATTTTTCGTCATCCCCATCACTATCACTTTTGATATCCTCAAAATCCTCGATTCTCCTTTCAATTAGATCAAGTCGTTCTGATAATTCATCGTCTTTCAAACCACAGCCGACTCCATTCTCGATTTCGGAGATTTTTTTACTTCCACTTATTGAAACACGACGCCCATCATTTGCATTGACTTCATTTGCAAATCTGACGCTCTGCTCGCGGAGTGGCACATCCCGGATGGCTTCGTCCTGTTTGTCTTCCAGTAACGCTATGCGTTCGGTTAAGGCCGTGACTAGGGACTCAAGCTTAGCCAACGGCGGCTTGTCTACGATGTTCTCGTCGATACTTTGAGGATTTCCGGGTTCGTTTGTTTGTTCAGTTGATTCAATTGTTTCTTGAATGGTCATCTTCTGAAATGTGGTGCTTGTCTTAAATTGTGAATTATGTGCATTAAAAAAATAATTTTTCTTGGTATCTGGTCTAGGTAAGTCTATATATCATAAAGCGCGAGAGATCCAAACAAATTTTTAAGTGTGAGTGGTAATGTAGTACAATATCGTAATATGCACAAAGCTTTATTGAGTATTATATATTTTATTTTTATCTCTGTATATCACTCTATATTTACTATATTTATTAGTGAAAGCTATTTTATTATTGGTGAAGTGTGCGGTGAATACCCCACAAAGATTTTTTCAAATATTCATTCGGCCTTTTCGCACGATCGTTCTGGATTGCGTTGAGAGCAGTATGTAGGGCAATCATATAATGTGGGCTCATTGTATATATAATTCATTATTGCAGTGTCGTAATGACATGAAATTACTGTATGAACCGCAAGTACAATAACTCTCTTTTCATCCGACGAGCACGACAAACCATGAAAGATATCTTATTCAATTACGACACATTATTTTATGACTGCTATTCTTCAGATAGTGCTATGAAGGACATAACAGAGCATTCAACCAGGGGTAGAACTCATAGTTCTAGTTTGATCTACTAAAATGACTACAGTAGAGACAACAGCTCAACTGAAGTGATTTATCATCATGACCACCATCTTTCCTCCAGGTAATAGTCAAACATGATGCAACACAATCCAACAACTCCATCCAACTTTGATGCCATACTCACAACATTTCTTGACATCCTTGAATGAATCAAGTTGGAATCAGATATAGGAATGGACAGTTGTAGAAGATCAAAATCTTTCTTCCATGGTCTTTGTATAGTCACTATTTTCAATATGTTTATGGGCTTGACCTGCATCAGATATTAGAAATATCATCCCATTTTACCCTTGTATATTGACGTAGAATAATAAATAATAAGAAGAGTATATGGGAATAGACTAGATTATTGTTGACATTGTCAATAGAATTCAAAAATGCATACCTAAACTGAACATCTATTTTAAATTAGTCATCCCACAGCTTCCATCAATACCATCAATTCCACCACCACTACTACATTTGTGGATACAAGCATTGCCATCTTCATCATTGTCATCTACACCTTTGTTACTGTTAGTGGTAGTTAGCATGGTAGTCATCTCCTTTTGGACATGATAATTTAAATTTATGGCAAGATATCTTCGCTGTATAACATGAGTCAAATGCTTGAATCAGGTAGTAACTTGATGCACTGTAATAACAGATGTAAGGAATCTCATGGTTCTCATAGTGACTCTTAATATTGCATTACTGCTCTGGAATTTTTGCAACATCACATTGCTGAAATGAGTAGTGGTAAGTATGAAATTTTGAAAATTATGATGATTTGTTTTATTTTATCAGATAGTTTGTCCCCATAACATTTGGACTAACGAAATTTCTTTATTTTCAAATCATTCTATGTATCAAAAGACAGGGGTAGTTCTTTATTAGAATGAGTTACTGTTTTCAGACTAGCCCCTTTCCTTGTTTACATCAATTTCATTCTTCTAACAAAATTCATCACTTCATCATAATCATTCAATGCTCTCTCATTTCAATTTTTATTGGTTTCTTTTTTGGATGTTTTCTTTTATTTTTCCACTCACCAGATCTTCAGGTAAATACTTGGTATACCTTTTTTGTCAATCCATCATGCATTTGCTTTTTGCATGTATTCCAGATGGAATACTGCCTCTCTTGCCATGTTCAATGCTGCATGGTCATAAGATGAGTTCATCTGTTTCAATTTGTTTATCAAATATCCATTGGTAGTTTGTGGGATTGGTGTCTTGCACTGCCAAAGGTGGCAGATGCAGAAAACATTTGATGAGGAGAGGATCATTGACAAAATCCATCCCCTTGGTGATGGAGTCTTTGAGGACAAAAACTTGTTTGTCTTTAGAGAATACAGATTTGTCAAGACAATCAAGCCAAGAGAGTGTATTGGCAATGACTTTGTCTTTACCAGGAATAAAGTGAATGTAAGGGTTGAATTGTTCAATGTAATTGAGCCAGCAAATGACGTGGTCAGGAGTAGTATTGTTGGTTGTAATGTTGAGGTGGTCAGTGTGGATATATAACACTTCTCCAAGGAGTATGGTGCAAAACTTGGTGAGGACCATGACAATGGAGAGGAGTTCTTTATCACCAACAGTGTATTTCAACTGTGTGTCATTGAGTTTGTGCAATCAAAAGGCCACTGGTTTGTCATCTTGGACAATGTAGGCTCCCATTTGATAGCTGGAAGCATCATTTTATATGTGGAAAGGTTTATTGTGCTTAGAGTGAGCGAGGAGGCAATCACACGCCTTGAGCACTTTCATGCGTCTGAAGGCAAGATCCATTGCAGGGGTCCGGCAAAATGTTTTCTTCCCAGACTCGCTGGAGAGAGGTGCCAAAATGTGTGCGCGTTGAGGCCCATGCATTACTAATGATTGACAGCACCAAGAAAGCCACGGAATTGGGATAGATTCTTTGGTTTTACATTTGTAAGATGCCATCAATTTTTGCACCAAGCCTTCAAACCAGTGGGTGTGAGCCAATAGCCGAGCCAATCAGTTTCCTGAATGGCCCATTCGCATTTGAGCAGATTGACAGTGAAGCCATTGGCTTCCAACTGATGAAGGATTTCGTCAAGAAGCAGTATGTGGTGCTCCCAAGAGAAAGAGGAGGCACTGATATTGTCAAGATAGATGCCAGTGTTATTGACATTGCGTAATACTTCTTCCATGACTTGCTGGGCAAAGTCAGGGGCACATTTGAGTCCCATGGGTATGTGTTTATATTTGTATTTGCCAAACAGTGTGATGATGATGCAAAGCTCTTGGCTTGGTTCATCTAGCTCAAATGTGTAATATTGCATTGATATATCAAGTTTAGTGAAGAGTTTGTAACCAGATATGCAATTGAGCATGTCCATGATGATTGGTAAAGGGTATTGTTTGGGAATGATTGCTTTGTTCAGAGAATTTAAGTCTGTAATCTGTTGAATGTGACCATCCTTTTTTGGAATAATGAATGCTGGGGACACCCATTCAGAGGCTCCGCAAGGTGCAAGGATGCCAAGCTCAACCATGTGGTCAAGTTCCTTTTTAAAGGTTTGTCTATGTAAATGAGGGACAGGATAAGCTCGATGGTGCACCGGCTTAGCTCGGTTTGAGGTCAATGTGAACCTTCTTATGAGGATAAACTCCAAGGGAGCAATCAAATAGTTTTTTGTGTTTCAAAAGGATATTGAAACGATCATGTTGTTGATCAAGTGAAAGGTGATGTTGTTTGAAGACAATGTCATGGATATTAGCCTGTTCATATTTAGCATCAAGGATGCGCATTGCAAAGGTGTCGACAACTGGATTGCCAATAAGGTCATTTTCAAATTCAAGTTCAAGTGGTGACAGAATTGAAGTGTAATAATTAAAGGAGAAAAATTCAGAAGTGTCACAGAGAGGAATGGTGTATTTGATCCATTGGACTTGATGATTTTCATATTCAAGTGTGATTTGGCATTTATCTAAGAAATCAGCACCAAAAATGATGTTGTATTGAAGATTCGTGGAATTGACAATAAGAGCAGGGTGTTTATCAATAACAATATTTCAATTGAATTCAGGGAAACAGATTTTCTCAAGAGCCACAAGTGCCAAGGATGTGGTTGCACCCACAAGCAAAAAGATCCATAGATCATCAGTAGAGGAAAGTGGGGTATAGTTCTGTGGAACAATTTGCTTGTGAACAAGTGCTTTAGAAGAGCCAGAGTCAAAAAGAACTTGGCAAATTTTATTAGAAGTGGGTGTGGTACCAATTGACTTGTAGGCGGCAATAGAACATGGAGTAACAGGTGTTCTTTCATCAGATAAGATAGAGTAATTATATTGATTAGCATGGAATGATATTTTTTAATAGGGGGTGATGAATTTATTTTATTACCAGTAAAAAAAACTGATGTACTTGTCATGGTGTTTGGAAAAAAGGTTAGTGTCCAGGTATAATCAATTGTTCTTATGGACTGGTCAAGAGGCAGAGGCGTTTGAGTTCGAATTAATATTATTGCAAATTTCTTGAACATAGTCAGGATGATACGCAGGAGGTGTGACTTTTTGCCAGGATCGTGGAACGAAGCAAAAAGGGGAATTTTTGTTGATCGCAGAGCAACAGTGCGTGTGGTACCAGGTTTGACGGGCCTCCCAATTGGTGTGGGCGAAATGGATAAACTGATAGAGTTCAAGTTTTTGGTCACAATTGATATCAAAAATATCAGGCTCATCTCAACTGGTCAAGGAACGGTTGGTCTGACACATGCCTACTAAGAATCGGCGATGGTCTACATCTTATGAGTGAAGGGTGCTGTGTTGGTGATTGTCATTGATGAGTGCAATCTCTATGTGATAGTAAAGATCAACGTAGAAGTACATCAACCCAGCTGGGGGCTGTGCATCCAGTTTGGTATTATACCAATAACTATATTGTTTTGTCTAAGGATTGGTAAAATTTTGAATGTCAAAGTCAGGTTGATTTGTTTTGCTCGCCTTGGAGTAAGGCGCACCACATTGTTAGTTGCAAGTGTCATCATCATTGTCAAGAATATCAGCATCAGTTGTACCATAGTTGGCAGTGATAGGATTTTCATCAGTGCCAATCTGTTGAAATGAACAGGGTGATAAGGATTTTCATTTGGGTTGGTCCTCCAGGCTGAATGATCAACATCTTTGGAGGGTTGAAAGGAACTGGCACCAACCAGGTCCAGAGAGTTAAACTCACTGGAGTGTTTGGTGAGACAATAGCCATGTGTGACTATGGAGCCATCAACACGACAATAATTTCCAATTCTGCAATCAAAAAGAGCCTGAGGAGGGGTTGTAGGAAAATCATGATGCCTGATGTAGTTGTCATGGCGTGAACAAGAGGATTGGCTGCTGCGACAATCATCATTATAGCATCGTTGTAGCAATCAAAACTGATGAAAATCTGTAAACCAGAGCTGATAGGCCTGAAGTTTCAATTAAAGAGGAATTTCTTTCAGAGCCTCTACAACGAATCAAACATATGTGGTCCATTAATGAATCAAATTGAATTTTACCTTTTGTCCCTTTTCTGTGCATGCAATGGAACATCCTTGGTTGTCTATGTACACACCATGCTACCATCCGTGCATGCATCCTCCCTTACAGCCCATGCCACTTCATAACAATACCACAAATGACATCATTTCAATGTGCTACAAATAATCTCACCCCATCTCAAGCTTGTCACATCCCAACTTTCAATGGGAAACCATTCCCATTTCATCCCATTTGATTGTCCATCCATTGGCTATTCATCCTACCTCTATCTCTCTCTTCACTTTTGCTTCATGAAGAGTGACCTAGAACAAGAACCATCCATCAATATTGACATGACTAGCAGATGTGCAGAGCATTTTTGCTGCAGAACAACTATCTATGGGACTACAAATTTTCATTTCCCAATGTCAACAATGCTCATTCCACAATGCTTTGTGATTCATCCAAGGCATGATTCCTATCCTTGTACATAATATTGATAAGAATAGTTTATCTGGTTGGTGTTGAAAGACAATCTGAAGTAGAATCTTGGTAAAGTTCTTTGATAAAAAATGTGGTGGGATCCCATTTTACTCTAGGGTCAACACTTCCAGCACCACAGAGCTCCCTATTTACAAGTATATCCTTGAGGTCATAAAAGACACCACAATCCTCAATGGAATTTGCTTTGGTCAGGTTGCTGCAATAGAATTCCTGAATATATGTGAAATTTGTGCTACAAGCATCACCTTCTTTTCCATCCTTGTTCCACTGAATGATATTCTTGGTGGCATGTGTAGCTTATGGCAAACTTGTTGGAACTTTCCCTGTGTTCTTTTTTGACAACCACCTGATTTTGATGTATGATTGATTTGTTTTACAAGAAGTAACTACTGTTATTACTTATGCCACAGTGTCAGTATCATAGGAGGGAAGTTGGTTGGAATTGTTAATCATTGTAACATAATTATTGAACCAAAAACATTCTCTCAAAGTTTGAAGTCAAATCATGTGGTAGATTATCAATTTCATCAATCCCTTGTCTTGGTTAACAAATACAGTGTTGAACTTGAGATACTTGGAGAGAATTGTGCTTGAACAGAATCATACCTAACAAGCAATAATTTGACATGGAAGTTTCTGCAGGCTTGTTTGATAGCTTGCGCAATGGTAAGAAAACAATATTCTAGAACCTTAGTTGGGAAAGATATAGTCATGTCTTAGATACATTGTAAAGTTTGCCAAATGATGAAAAATTTCAATTTCAACATGACTGTCTATTACAGCAGCTATCAGAGATACATCATATGTAGATTATATCAGATGATGACCCGAAGAAAAATTACAATTTTCTTTTTTTTGTTATGTTTTTAAATTTTTTGTTACAAGAGGATTAAGTTGCATGAAAAAAAGAAAAGAGTATGCTTGGAAGTACTCTGTTTACCCTAAAGTTCAGCTCTTTTTGAGCTTTTTTCACATGTCTCTACATGTCTAATGTTGGTGTCAGTGTCATGGAATTTTGAGATGTTGTGAATTCAGAATTTCCCAACTAAGACTAGAACAGAGTCTTTTTTTGTTGAGACAAATACAAAAAGGGGAGTCATTGGTGTTGTCAATATGGTCAAAAACTACAGCATCACTGGATCCAGAATGTGAATAAATTGAAATTAAAAATGATGACAACTCATCTCTTGCACCACAGTATCAAATCCTAGACAACACAAGTAATGGAAAGCAAAGAGCAGGTACATAGATACTTAGGCTCCCAACCTCTAAAATTGCTGTGAATATGATGTGTCAATGTAGCTTAATAGCTCACATGGAATAGATGATGATTCGTTTTAAGGAATCAATTTGGAACCTTATGAGCTATCAGAATTAAATGAGATGTGATACTTCTTCTTTCAAAACCTGTAAGATATCAAAACAGATTAAACAACTGAAAGATACATGTGTGAGATCTTCAAAGAGGATTGATGGATCAAATCAATCAATATTCAAAATATAGTTTGGAATATTGTCATTCTAAAAGATAAATACTTGATTCTTTTAGCAGAGGCAAGAAAAATGTCATTTCAATTTTGGCTTGATCAATTATTTCCTATACTATCTCTGTTTAAACAAATTCAATATCAATATACAACAATATTGAGCCAGACCAAACACCATTTCACTTCAAAATCCTTTGTCACTTCAAATTCAAAGCACAAAGGATAAGATCATCATCATTATTATCTTCCCTTTGTAGATCCTTGACAATTAAGTCAAGAACTTTCTCCCTGTAAATGTTTGGAAGAGATCTTTGAAGTAGGATATGAGTCTGATGGACTTCTGTTGGTATGATATGATGCTCAGTTAGAAATTGTTGCTGTTAGTGTGTCTGTGGGAAGACTGTCACAACATTAAATCAATGACATGTCAGTGATACATTGAACCAATGCTACAAAGAGCCAAATTTTGGAAAAAAACGTACTTTAGAGTTGAATTTTTGTAAGTGTATTTTGCTCCTCATTAGACAAAGATTTCAAAAGGGCACTTAAAAGTTTAGAGTGCAGGAATTTGTTTTGTGAGTCATCCTCCAGTATACCCTACATACAAAAAGTTAAGTCCCAGTTGGTGAGTTATGCTGATCATTTGAGGGATTTTCTGTGATTTTTCCAACACATGACAAAACATTGGAAATGTTAGAAATATGTCACCAAAATTTCTAACTAATATGTGATGGCACTGTAATGAGGTGGCGTTGTGATATGTGACAATGAAGTAATGCAATATGATAGAAAATGAGCAAAACACACAACAGAAGGGAAACAATTACTGAAGGCAGTCATACAAAATCAAAGGCAAACTAAGGTCAGGCTGAATGGAATAGCAACAGACAGACACAATCCACACAACAAAGCCTGTTCTTTGCTGTTTTGTAACTGCTGCAAGCCATCAGGTTCTTCCTCAGTTAAGCCCTGTGCAGCCTTGCTTTTTCCCTGACTATGCTCTCCCCCTTCAACTCTCTTCTTTGTAGTACAAAAGACCACTTTATTTGTTCTTTCTTTCTCACTGCTGATCTCATCCTCTTGTGGTCTTACAGCCCTCTTCTCTCTCACCAAAGGCAGGAGATGTGAAATTCTTGTGGGTACTTCAATCTCTCTTTTGAGATTCCATAACTGCTTACTTGAGGACCTAGTCAACATTCTTCCAAATCCACTACTTTCTCACAATGCCAACAATTGCACATCATACCAGTGTGTAGGAGCATAGCCATGATCTGGATCAAGGCATGACATAGGTTTGCCAATTTCACAAGAAAAATCTAAGGCAGACAAAGGTCAGGCTGAACAGACTAACAACAGATGGACACAATCCACACACCAACGCCTGTTCCTTGCTTTTTAACATAGAGCCTCAACTGACAGGAAAGCACAATTGCTGAAGAAAACAATCTCATAAATTTCAAGAGATTTTTCAACTAGTTCAATTCAACACCTAAGGGCACTAGTATTTGTATCTAAAATGATGGAAAATGAGCAAAAAACACAACAGAAGGGAAATAATTACACAAGGCAGTCATACAAAAGTACCTTTCAAGATAGTTCATTGAAATTTAACCCAACCTTCTTGTAAGCATGCAGAAGTCCTAGCTTTGAACAGAAATGATGAATCCATTTCTGACTACTTACAAAAATTTGATTGAAAACAGTGTAAATTTACAGTTACCTTTTAAATATAAGGTGTTTCTGATCTGTTGCAATTTGAATTGCAAATGTTTTTTATCCCCTAACGTCCTATCTGGTCATTTCAGTGACTGGTTCATACAGTAAATGTTAAACTTTGTATTTTTTGACCAGGAAGCTGGAATTTGACCATATTAACACAATATATCACTGGAAAGATGACATTATAAGGTTTAATAAGATATCAGGTAAAAGCATTGAGGAGGTAAATGGATAACAATTCAGGTGGGTCAAAGTTGGTTGTTGGGTGAATTGGTGGATCATCAGCAATCAAAACAAACAAAAGAGACATAGATGGTTGGACAAAAAGGTGTTTTGGTGATTTTGTCATTGGTGCCAAGCATTTTTAGTATTTATTCTAGTGTTTTAATAATCATGTATGGTTGTAGAATCAATTCCAAGAATTTGCTTCTTGAGCAATTTGGTCACATGAAATCATGAAAACATGAAATCAATTCAACTAAAATACCGAAATTGCAATCATTATTGCTTTGATCATCATTTTCTCATCACTCTAATTCACCAACAATGGCAAAAAAGGCAACCAGAAGAAGGTCAGAAAGGAGTACAACCATAAGAATCCTTTTTCCATATATGTGAAGGCAAATCTTCCACCTGGCCATTTTAAAGAGGTCAAAGACCACAAAATCCTCCACTTGATTGCCATCTATTACTACATGAGACTGGTTGTTATGCCCAGTTGTACTTGATATACCCAGTTTTGAATAATGGTAGTTTAGAAATATGAAAAGGTGGGTTTAGAACTAGACAAGTGTTCAATGCATGCAGAGACAAAAGGAGAGAAGGCCAAAGGGGCACTTGCATGGTACATGCTCATGATGTCACAAAGAACCAAAGCAGGAGGCACAGGAATCTACAGAAGAGGATTCCAGGGAATCATGAGTGAGGCGCAACTGGACATAACACTCTTCCTCCCTGTAATTGATTAGGAAGAAACATATGAATTTTAAATAAGATTACACAGGTGTGGACTCTTGATATGGCAAGGTTTGGCAAACATTGACACATTCCGTAATACCAGGTCACAATGAAATTATCACAGTGCCGTTAGAATGGACCCTAAGAATGTCAAAGGGTCCCGTTGTTTTTGGTTTAAGTTTGCCAAGAAGCGTTTTGTCATACTTGAGTACTTTTTGACCAATCTGGTAGTCAAAATTGATATGCTTTTTGTTGGCATGGAGCAAGGCATTATTGACCAATTGTTTTTGTCAAGCAAGAATGGCTTGCCAAT
>JALLPE010000463.1:0-17296 GCA_036940025.1 Conticribra weissflogii
GCACTGTAAATTTACAGTTTCACTGTAAATTTAAGGGGGTTGGGCGATTAACCATAGTGACGTCAGTGATAAGTCGTTGTGAAGAGTGAGATAGGATGTGAGATTGTTCTCACACTCTCTCTCTCATACCTCGAAAGGGTTCGCTTCCCTTTTAACCTCTAGTTAATGCCTTTAAAGTGTATGAAGTGACTGCAGCAGAAAATATATTACGAAACATAAAATATGTAGTTTTCGACCATGCCAACCTCCACACCATTCGTTCATATCCCGGCGAAATCCCTCGCTCTTCTTGCCTCAATCCACCTGATCCAACTTTTCGTTTATGGACTTCTTCAGCGGTGGCCTTCGACAGTCAGAAGTGGCCTACCGAAAGTTGTTGCGTTCCATCGACCGCAATTCCCATCAAAATGGCACCGTGGAAAGCGAGAAACGCGCATTTTTCCGACGTTACAACCGACAAGCCACTGTTTTCCAACAACATCAGTGGCAAACTCCGTTGTGGATCCAGAAGCTGGCACCTCAGAGTATGAAGTGACTTACTCCACAGCCTCGCAAATACGGATCCAAAATGGACACGTTGCAGGGTTGCCGCATTACAAGCAACTTCTGTCGGAATCTTTGAAACGAGATCTATATTCGGAAACTAGTGCTGCTACTTGGATAGCTGCCACTGATGATGCAATGAAATTATTAGGTGACATTGGCTATCCATACTTGGAAGGCGACGATTCTAAACCAAAAATGCAACAAATTTCGGTGGATGGAGATGATATACAACAGCTGAACGAACTACTGGCTAGAAGTCATTATCGCCACTCAACAATTCGACAATATATTTTTGACCTGCCCATATCGCCTAATGTGGATAAATCAACCAACAATGAGGTGAATGTGAACGATAAATATTCTTTGGAACACAGAAGATATGATTATCCAATGGGTCCAACATACATACAACCGCTTGCCGCGGGTCGAGGCTTCGATTTGAGAAAAGCTATTGGTAGTGTAAACAACGGCAATTTGAACTGCGATTGCAACAATTCAACGACTTCAACCTGGTTACCTTCGCTGCAATGTTTAACTACCCTCTTCATTTTAGCAAGTTGCATTCCCAAGTCCATTTTTCTTCGTCATGTCATCGGAGGGCGGGATACTTTGAATTTACTATTGAGGTTGGGTGTCGTGTATATATTCGATATCACCCGGGAACTAAATGAGGATTTTTTGTGGAACGGAAGCTTCGAGGGAGAGACAGAGTGGATCGTGCCATTAGTTCATTTCTTCCCATTGGAAATACCCCCTTTGCCGCTGACAATCGACAATAACTGCACTTGCGGAACCAAAGTGAAGGATAGGAGGCATTTGGTATTTATGACGGATTTACATCCAAAAGTACTTCAAATGACGTCGATCCCAAAGCCGACAACATCCTCAAGTAAGGGTGATGACGAAGGCGCGGTCATGTACATTGGACCAGACTCCTTAGCATTGGTGCATCATTTACATGCCAGTCTGGCAGGATATGTGCAATCGGCCAGTTATAAAACTCCAAAGGCACCAATGAAGATTTTGGATTTCTGTACAGGGTCGGGAGTACAGGCACTTTCTCTTATGGCAATGTTCGACTTGCTGAAACGGCAATCCGAGGAAGACTCCGAAGCCAACGGCACAACTGACGGTCCCAATACAATTGCAGTGGTTCTGGATGTTAACGATCGAGCATTGAGATTCACCACCTTCAATGCTCTACTGAACGGTTTCTCGCGGTATTCTGAAGTCGCTAATGATCGAAAAGGAACGATTGCTTCCATAAAAGCTGATTTGCTTTCGGGGAAAGTTATCTCGGGAGATGTTCCAGAATTATCAATTGTGGATGCGCTCCGGGAATATCTTCGACTTTCGGATCAATCATCGACCTATGGTGGACAAGGTAAATTTGACATAATTTTGGCAAATCCTCCTTTCATACCAGTACCGCCAGATGTTTCAGATGCCCCGGCACTATCTCTGCGGAATGGAAAAGCGTCGAAAGCGTCCAATAGTTCGCCTCGATACGGGTTGTTTTCGTCTGGAGGAGCTAGTGGGGAAGACTGCTTGCAAGCAATTGTGGAGATGGCGCCAATGCTGCTTGATGCTGAGAAAGGAATGTTGGCGGTCGTTTCAGAATTCATGAATCCTCCACCCCCTAAGCAATATGATCCTCTTTCTACACTCAACGGGGGTGATTCTTTACTTGAAAAGTTTGGGCATTGGTGGAACAGCGGCAACGATGATGCAGCCGCTGCTTCCTCTGCATTTGGTATCCTTTTTACAAACGAGTTCCCTCTGTCATCCGAAACATACGCTGAAAGGCGCGCCGTGCCGTATGACCAAAATGATTTGAAAACTTGGAGAGAACACTTGGTCAGGTGGGGAATTCACTCGGTGTCTCCAGGATTGTTATTTGTCAAATGTCAAAATGGCCAAGACCTAATGGAAGAAAAGAATAGAAGTACGATACATCTGAAGCATTTTTGCGTTCCGAAATCAATCCAAGGATCCATTTGGACGCCGCACAATTATCTTGCGGTTTCGTTTACCCGAAAGATGTTGCGGCAAAATATTTTTGGTTACCCATCACACATATCTCAATCCATTGTCGTGGATAATGAAACCCATCTGTCCAGTAAGTAATTGTGATGTTTGGATTATTCATTTCCTCGATCACATCCAAGCTAGATCATTTTGTTTACAATATAGTGATAACTACGTACATTCATAATAATACTTCATAACTCAACGCAAGAAGGTAAAATTTGATCCTTGAAGATTTTGCACAGTGCTGACGTTTCATTTTACGTATTTTCAGAGCTGTCAAATCTAATATGACTACCACAAGCATCTCAAGCCCCCCAAGTGCCGCGAGTCGATGTGCAGACCGAAGCCCAAAATTATCAATCCAAATTCAACTTATGCTCTAATATCTGAGAAATCACTCATGCGATAACTGTACCTATGCTCGTCGCTAATTAAATATTTCACTCTGTCCACCAAAAACTCCAATTGTTCGTCGTCAACCTCAGATGGCCCCTTCCACACCTTGGAATTGATGAACGCTTGCCTCTTACTGTGCAGTAAATCAATCTCATAACTCTCCAACCATACTTCGAAGACATTGTCCTGCGGTCTGGCGTGACCAAGCACACGAGTCTCGACAAAGACAGCCTTTCCGAACTCTTCTCCAAATCGCTCGGTAATTTTTTCAGCAAGTGTCAAATCCTCATCCACCGGGGGACACGCCACGACCAAATGACCGCGGAACTCCTTTTGACCCTCAGGGTCGTCTTTGTATTCAAACCTTTCTACCGTGGCGAATTGATCGCGCCATTCCTGGCTTTCTTCCGAAAAATCTCTTTCGAAGGCTTCAAACTCCTTCATAAACTTATCTTCGACAGCGGAAGTTCCGTCGGTAGAGCTAGAACCATAATCTTCATCAAATACATTGTCGCGAGGTTCAAAATTCTCGTCATCAAACATTAGATTCTCCGATTCCTCGTTGAAGACTTCGTCCATCCAATTTTCCAATGCCATCATCTCCCGCTCCTCATCATCCATGGGGCTTTCATCTAAGGTGATGATTCCAGTCTCCGAAGACTCTTTCTTTGGAATGGTATCATAGCCAATTCCCCTGTAATACCTCTCCAATTCTTTCATATCGGCAGCCTCCACATCGTCCCACGTCCACTGAAACCCCCTCGCCCTCTGGTCTGCATACTTCTCGTAGAACTCCAATTGGGGCATCCACTGAGTAAACATAATCGGGGCCTCTGGATTATGACGGAAACTAGCCAAAATCAAATTCGTAACATTGAAATTTAAATCATACATCAACCACATCTCCGGTTCGGGACATGCCATTGTGTTGGAATATTCAATCAAAGTGAGGATTTCATCTTGAGTTTCATTCGATAGAGCATTCCAATCGCGTTCCACGTCCATATATGCCATGGTATGTTCAGCTCCAAAGAAGGTTTGATTTTCGAGTTGTTCGCGGGCGGCTTGGTAGGATTTAATGGCGTTGTCGAGATCGACGAGGTCCGATGGTTGGATGGCACGATTAGTTGGGTAAATGAGATTTTCTCCGTCTGGATTGGCTGGATCATCGGATGGGAATGCATCGAGTCCTTGCATGTCTGCGAAAGATCCGGCTTCGGCGATGGCTTTGGGGTCGATGATATCATTGCCGTCTTCATCTTGAACGATGAGTTCCTTGATGTCGCCTTCGGTAAGGAGCATTTTGTTTTCGTTGACGATTCTTTCGACTTCTTGAATGTCAGGGTCTTCATCGTAGATTTTTCTTTCCTCGTCGGACATGTTAGCAATATGTTCCATCACTCTATCCAACGTCTCCAGGTTTTCCAAATTTCTGGGAATTTTTTTCTCCAACTCTTCCAACCGCTTCCGTTCGGCGACTTGGGAAAGGACTGCCTCTTTGGCTTGTTTGTAATATGGATCGGATTCAACGTCATCCAAAAGTGGAGTAGGTTCCTCTTCGTTTGCAACGTTGTATGAAGCCCAAATGTCGATTGATCCATCTGCAGTAACTTCTGCCTCTTCTTCCTCTTCAAGTTCGTCGTCTTCATCGTAGTATTCTTCTTCGTCTTCCTCGTATTCCCCTTCTGCCTCTTCTTCGTCGTAGTATTCTTCGTATTCGGCTTCAACTAGTTCCTCCTCCTCCTCTTCCTCCTCTTCTTCTTCTTCGTAGAGTTCGTCTTCGTCTTCATCTTCGTCGTCGTCATCAACACTGCAAAATATGATGTGGCGCAAGTCAGTGCAAAATGCGTCAGTTGTTCGTTATTTGAAGCAAGAGAAATTTTTCGTCATTTGATGAAAGTAATGACTAATATCCATAGCAATCGTAATTGAATTTCTTTTCTTGGTCCCTCCAATACAGCGGTCAATGAAAAATGTTGAGATTACGATAGACACTTTCTAACATCGATTTTTCGCTGCCCATATTCCACCGGACTTTTTAGGACCAATAAAGTTTTGAAATGATGATCACAATAGACGACAAATATGTCCCAGATTGTCGCATTCCAAAAATGACTGTCAACCGTAACCCAATATGAATGATTGAAACTGCAAAATAATCGAAGATGCCTGACGAAAAAAATCATTTGCATGGACCAACCTTCCGATTTCATCCACATCATCGTCCTCATATTCCTCCTCATCGTCGTCGTCGTCTGCAAAATCCAAGGCATCGTCGTCATCGTCGTCTCCATCCTCTTCGTCACCGAGAGACGCCGAAGGACGACGTCTTGCAAACAGCAGAGACTTGAATCGAAATATCGACTTCTGAGATGACGTCATTCTGGCCTTCGTTCCGCCGAAAGGAGAGGTGAGCATCAATGTTGACGACGACCTCCCCGAGGCCTTATTGTTGTTGCTTTGTATAGAAAAGATCTCTAGTTTTTGTTGTTGTATCCTAGAGTTGGCGGTGTTGAAGCTATGTGTGGGAGGAGCAAATGCCACGATGACGGAGGCGGTGGAGACAATCAAAAAGAGCGATGTCAGGAGACATCGGCATGATGGCTGTGATTTTGACGGCGGTAGAGTTGACGAAGAGAGCGGCGGCAATGCCATTGATGAGGGGATTGATTGCATGGCGACGGCCTTTGTGTATGTCGTGGTATTCCGCGGTTTGGGTTATTGTTATAACAATATACGAGAGAAACAGTAAGAAAATCGGAACGGCTGTAATGCAATAAAAAACAGTACATAAATAAAATAACATGATGTTTTTGGCGGAATGATAGGTGGATAGGACGCAGACATCAAGTAGTAGTGCCCTAATTTTTGTGTGTGGTCTTGATGGATTCGAAAGAGAGAGCTTGACTTTGTGACGTATCTACCCAACCGGTGAAAAAGCATAAATTCGTATCAAGGACAGACCAGGCTACGCAAATGCAAAAACCTATATATTTTGTCTGTCCTTCGCACATGTAAATTTATCTTTTTTTTAGAGGTAAAACCGAATCCTGTTTACCTCTCCCATCTCTCATCTATTTATGTTATATAGTCTGTCTGTTGTATCGTTAGACTAGTTATTATGCATGCCGAATTGGATTAGGCAATTTTCATGGGTGTAGTCAGAGTCTCAGTTCAGGTTGTGCCAAGGTGGCAAATTTGACCAGTCCTAAGTATGTAGGATTCATTACACCCAGGGCCATGGACAATCTTTGAAACTTGGTCATGGTATTTTGCCATAGTAAACTGAAAATGAAAGCTTCCAGATATCTTCAGAATCACTCAAATTTCTTTGAAAGAAACAAATTTGGATTATTGCTACTTTTGGATACAGATAATTTTTGTTGAATTCTTTTATATTCATGCTATTGCTATTGCTGGATGAACTTTTCATTTGGAAAATTTGATTTAATCCTACATAATCACTGGTATTATGTGATGGGTGGTGCTAAAAAATAGGTCATGCTTTTTGCAAAGTGATCATTATCCACAACTGGCAGTATTATCATCTGCTGTCTGTTAACCTTTTATGGCTGTATACACAGTTTTATGCATGTAGAGATAATCATGTAGACCTCCATAGAAACACGACATGAGAAATAATAGGAATGTCAATGTGTTTATCTATTTTCATTTGAATAAATATGAATCATCAAAATAGATAAAATATCTATATTAAAAAAGGTTATTCAAAAACAGATTAAATAAGTGCATGCACATTTTTTGGCAAAGAGTTGATAAATATCATTATAAGTCAAAACCTCGAAATTGATAATAGATGATAGATAAATGCATTCCAACTGTCTAATTGCCTTAGTACCAAGTCACCAGGTCCAATCTCCCACCCTCAACATTAATGAATCTTCTATGAATTACAAAAAGGAGGAAATAGCAGTCAGCATTTAAACTTTCTCATTCAATTTCAGAAATCCATGAAGTAATTTCTAATTACAATCATGGCACCAATCAACACATTTAAAAATCCTAGAATACAATTTTTATAATCTACCATGGCACGTCATGCATGGAAAGTTGTCATTACATGTTACACATCATCAACATTCAAATATTTCAACATCAATACTACATGTTTTGCTCTGTTCTCAAGCAACCAACATTTAAACATTGCTAAAAATTGTGTGTATTGTAATTGCTCAGTTTTGGATGAAGTCAGTTGCCACAAGCTCCGGTTCTGCAAGTAGCATCATAGACTGATGTTCCATCATTCACCATTATTGAATGCATTTCAGGTGTATTGCTATTTCTCTCATGATTGAGAGATTGATTCAAGAAGTTGTCATCAATCTAAACATGCAGTAGTTGGATACAAATTTTAATAAAATTTTAGACATTTGGATTGACATCTGTGAACAGTGTAGAGGGAGACATTATTGAAACATTGCTGTCTGTTGAACAGAGTAGATTTTCCTTGGTGAAGAGTGGAACTAAAATATCGTGCTATTCTATTATTATTATTTGTACCTTTCATCCGCCGCCTCCTACACATGAAGATAGATTTACTCATTCTTCATTATATGGTACAATACCAAACAATATATGAGTCAGCAACTCCAAACGTTCCTTTTTGTTCCAGAATGAGATTTATACCCTACCATATGTTGTACTATCGTAGCGTTCTCTTTTTTTTTTCAAGACTGCGACGGGCGATGTGTCGGCATCCTTTCTTTAACTCTCTCACATCCATCTGATAGGATATTTTTCATCATCTTTTCTTATTATTCGATAATAGTAGTCATTTCAACGCAGAACTTCTCCGCACAGCAGCGACTACCACAAAACACACCAAACCAAATCAATACTCTCTCCTCTATCCATCGCAATCTATAATGGGACAAGCATCATCCACCCCTACCCCCACCACCCCAGAACCATCCACCGACTCGGGAAAATGCAACAGCTCCGTCCAAAAAGTGGGCATCAAATCGGGCAAAAAGATTTGCTGCTGCTGTCCGGAGACGAAGAAGGCGCGCGACGCATGCATTTTATCGAAGGGGGAGGAAGATTCGGAATGCTTGAAGCTGATCGAATTGCATAAGGAGTGTTTGAGGGGGGAGGGATTCGATGTGAAGTAGGTTGGGGGTTTTATTATTTGAGACGTATTTTTGGAACGAGGGACGATTATCGTGATTTGTGGAGATCGAGTGTGATTTCGGACGAATTGGAGAGGAGTGGTTTTGGTCGTGGATCTAGTCGGTGTCAAGATTCGTTGCTAGGATTCATTGCGCGAAAGGTTCGAGAATCGTTCAGAAAGTCATGATTACCATTCCTCCATTCGTTGAAATCGACTGTTGATGTTAAATGGACTGAAATATCTTTGACAAAGGAATTACTCAACGTGGATAACAAAAATAATTGCTTTGCTATTTTTTGATGTGATGTTCTTCAAGAGATTTCTGATGTTCTGGTTATATCATATTCTGATTTGTCGCCAATAGCACTATGAAGCATGACACATCCTCATCTTTTTTCCCAATAATTATTTTTATGCAATGGTTTGTCCGAGAAACGAAGACTGGCGGCAGTTTTTATTTCAATTTTAATTTCTTGTGAGTACGATACATGATTATCTACATAAAGTTGCAGTTGTTGTGCTCCGTGATGCTTCAATGCTTTCTACTCCGCAATGTTCGAATAAACCTCTATTGAACCGACGGGTGGCAACAGGGATTTTGATTGTTGATCACACTTCCACGTGCCCCTCCAGAGTATTATTCAAATCCTTTCCCCTCCGCACCCGCGGCATCTCCTTACCACCCCCACTTCCTCTCCCTCTCCCCCCTTTCCCCAAACTCGCCACGTTCCCTGCCACGATCGGAGGCAACGTCGGTACCGGACCGTGCGTCCGCACCGCCACCGCCGGCGCCACCGCCGTCGCCGCAACGCCGCCTCCCTGACCGGCCACAAACGTCCCGAATCCCCCCGGCACGGGCGTCACGGTCGCCTTCCGAAACTCCAACAAGACGGGATACACCTTCCTCAACCCCTCCACCAAATCGTCCTCCTTCTTCGCCCCCGTAATGACCACTTTCCCGCTGACGAAAATCAACAAGACCACGCGAGGCTGCACCAACCTGTAAATCAACCCCGGGAACAACTCGGGCTCGTAACTCGAAAAGGTCGGATGAGCGTACACCACCCCCTCCAACCGAATGGGGAAGCCCACGTCCACCGTCCCCACGATGTTCTGCACTTTGAAATCTATGTAGGATTGGGGCTGGAATCCCACTCGTTCGAGAATGTAGGCGAATTTTTTGGTGGCCAGGCTGGAATTGTGCGAGCTCTTGGTGCCGGTGACGACCATGCGGCCGGAGGAGAAGAGGAGGGCCGTGGCGCGCGGTTCGCGCAGGCGCATGACGACGGCGGCGAAGCGGCGGGGGTTGAATTCGGTGTTGCGGCAGCGGAGGGCTATTTGCTTGAGGTCTAGGCGAACGCCTAGGTCGGCTGGGTTATTTTGACGGAGTGGATTCGTTTGGTTTGGTTTTGTTTGGATTTGATTTTGTTTGTTTGTTTGGTTTGGTTTAGTTTGGTTTGGTTGCAGATCGTAATTCAAATTCAGTCACTTGGCAATATTGAAATACACCGTGATTTATTTCAAAGAAAGACGTGCAATGATTCTTCCAACCAAACTCACCTGTGCTCGACATGTTCTGTATCCGAATCAACAACGATCCGCCGAACCCATCGGGAACTTCCAGAACGGACCCAGCCTGCCGAACACGTTCACGAGACAAACGAATGGGGCGGGGATTAGAGCACAACGTCTCTATGTCGTACCGACGACGAAGGCACGACGGCGACAATCCACAAGTCCGCTTACTAGTGGATCGATCCCCACGGCGGAGCAATCTCGAGCAAGCAATCGACAAACAACGACGCCGTCACTCACGAGATTTGGAGCATGCTGCGATAAGGTGGGGCCGGCTTGCTGTTGTTGATCGTCTTGATGGGCGTCGGCGGAGGCTTCCATTGTGGATGCTGTATGAGCGACGAGTGGAAATGGACGATGTTTTTTTTCTCTTTGATTTTGTTACACTGCGTACGGACTCTCGATGTTGTATCGTAGATGGTAAAGTACGATGAAATTCCTTAGGTACCATGCACCTCGACTTATCAAGGCAGTACAGCATATAATTTTTTTATGTTGCGCCCACACTCGGGCGTTAGTTGTGGCCACAGCCATGAAAACTACGTGTTTTATTGGAGACAGCCATGATGCTGGTACCGACTCTGCAAAAGAGGCATTCCAAACTCTTCTTCACATTACCATCAAACTCTATCAAGCACTCATGAAAGCTGAACAAGCTCAAAAAATAGATGCCAATCTGAAAGCTTGCAATGCCTGTAAGGCACAGCATGTTGCAAACAAAGAGTGATGGCATTGAACATTGAACAAAGACAATGTTCAAATTTTGAAAATCTCAAGACCTGGTGAAACACAATTATCAAACACCATGTACCTACCTATTCCTGCCAAAACACGAATCGCTCAGAAAATTGCAAAAACTCTTCGCTGGATGCCAAGCCCAGAAATCCCAGTTCATAGATCATGGTGTCATGTATCATTTTTCCTTGAAACAAATTTGGGAGCAAATAACCTCTTACCACACTACAACCTGGTAACACAATGAGTGGTGAAGTTTTATGGCAAAATGTACCAAAGGGGTCCCTGTTAAGTTATGGTTACCCAGTAACAATTGTGGTGACATAATAAAATCCTCTAATCATGTGCTTACAAGAACTTTAAACATATATATTTGAATGAAATGAGACAGGTGCATTCAAAATCTCATTCTGGCAAATTTTAGCAATATGCACTGATTTCACATCATATTTTAAGACATCATGCAATTTTATGTAGATAAAAATGAATAGATTGTGCTATTATTATTCCATTGATTTCTCAACTGTAATGTAGATTTTTATTTTCTGATGAATAACCATTCATTTGTTTAGCACCACTACTGGCAAAACTTTAGTGGGATGATTTGAATAATGATTCTCCCTAGGTTGATTTTTTAAATTTAATGTAGAATGTATGATTCTATTGATGTTTCAAATGTAATTTTTTCATTTTCTGACAACTAACCATTCATTTCTATTTAATGACTCTGCTGGAAAAACCATATTTGGAGTCAGGATAAATAATTCTCCCTAGATATTTTTAATTTTGTGTCTATATGAATGAATAGATTGTGCTATAATTAATCTATTGATTTTCCAAATGTAATTTAGTTTTTTATTTTTTGGTAAATAACTATTCATTATGTTTAATAAATACCACAACTAAAAAGACTTGTTGCAATCAATATAATTAATTCTCACTAAATATTTGTACTGAGGGTGCAGATCCATGCAAGGAATAAAAATTGAAAAAAAATCTGCTGATGTATGAACTAATCATACGTGAAAAATGTTGGTTCAGAAGCGAAAAAGATAAAACAGAACTTAGTTTATTTGCCAACAAACTGTGAAAATTGCGCTGCCTCTACCTAAAATAATACACTACAACACTGATAGTTTATCAAAATATCTTAGGGCCAACAGTTAATGGCCAATGAAATCAAAGCCACCAGCAAAGTCATGGGTTGATGGGTACCAAAGGCCAAGGGAAGGAAAGCACTGATGAGAGCCAATCCAAGGGGACCCTAATTTTTTGTTGTGGTTGTGATGGTAGCGTTATGTTTTTGTTATGTGTTGTAAACAGTGGTACATTACTCAGAAAACTGTGTTGTAAAGTTTCTTACTGATTATATTATAAAAAAAATCATTCATAAGTTGATGTGTAACAGGACATTACAAGGAAGTAGGAAGACTGGCCTAAATGTGGTTGGCATACCAGGTAATCAGTAAAACTTATTTAAACATTAATCATGCAGTCACTATCAACTCAGGCCATAAAAACTACTCAACTGCTAAATCATCTAAGTCATAAAAGGTCAACAAATTGAGCTCCCCAATGAAAAAAGTAAATACCAAACAAAACTTTTCAAAACTGACAACATCAAACCAGCAACACAAGTTGTATTCAAAACTAACATGGACTGGCAAAACCAGGAGAAGATAAAATGATGGTGGGTACTAAAGCAAAGATAATAAACAATTAATGTGAAGCAATGTTCCATAGACACACACCAAGGAGAAGAAGATTTGGAGGAAGCAGAGAAAATCCAATACACAAGATATGAATGAAAAAATTAGCCACAGATGGTTTTCTTACAGATCCAAAAGTGCTGGTATGGGACAAGTGTTAGAAAGTTCTCAACAATCAAGTGGAATGCAAATGAAACAAAACAGTATGCCACAACATCATAAGAATAACAGCAGGGCTACTATAGTGAAACATCTGTTTGGCCTAAAAACTATGAACAACTATGAAACAATGATCACACATTTCGTTGAAGATGTATGCCATAATTTTTCATTTTGAAACACATATACAACTGCAAACAAAATTATGACACATTCAACCAATATTTTACCGAAATTCAAAACACCCTGTCACCCACTTCAATTGAATTGGAACAATGTATTGAATCTTTTTAGTGACTTGATGAAGCAGCATCAAAAAAGATTTCAAAGAAACCCCAGGCAAGTTCTCCCATCGAAAATTCCATCTTCTACAACTCCTATGTATACATTACAATGTCATCGTCACCCCTTCAGATAAAAATAATATGAGGTCAGTTGTCATGGAATTGGAATGCTACATTCTTGTAGTGTTGCCAGAACACATTAGAAATATCATACCTATTGAGAACTTACCAAGGGAGATTATGTAAACAAAACCATCCATATAATTGAAACAAAATTTTTCATTCCAAATTAGCATTGATGTGACAATTCTTTTCATTATCTGGAATGGTACTTTACAGTAATTGAAAGAAATCAATCATGACTAATCACATGGGAAACTTGTGTGGAATGCAACATCATTAGGGTATCAGATGGATTTACTTGACCTCACGATAAAAATTGCTAACCACCAACAATTTACCATTGAAATCTGCCAGAAAGCTATCAACCTTTATCATTGCATCCCTTAATCCTCTATACATTGACAATGCATGATATTTTGATGAGTTAAAAAACAGTCTCATGAGTGATTCTTAATACAAATCTCACAATAGGATGACTTCATTGAAGTGCTTTGAAAACAAGAGGATGGAACAAAACCAGGATTGAACAACTACTATTCATAGCCATCCATGGCAAAACTAACCAATCTACATGTGTCAGAACTTATTTAGATCCAATGTAACTTGAAGGCAGACAAAGTCCAGGGTGAAAAGAAATCAAAAACATGATCCAAACACAGTCCATGGACAGACTTGCCCTCAACAATATCACATGCATCTTCCATTGAAAGCCAACCACATGGTTGCCATGTAGTTATGTAGCGCCTTTATCAGGGGGGAAGCTGAACACACTGACCTAGACAAAGTTTATATGATTCTGAGGGTTGATTCCATCAGAATCAATTCATAGCTTTTATTTTCTAGTTTTTGTTATACTCACCACACCTCCGCAAGAGCACTGAGCCTCTTGGAACATTTTGAATCTTTTATTTGCAAGAAACATAGACAAAGAATCTTAATATAAGACTATGAATAAAAAAACAAATTAGATTGCTGATGCTGTGTAACAAAGGGAATCTATAACGAATCAGTATCCAAGAATGAACATTGGAAAATCACCGAGAAAATCATCACATTTAAATTTGAAGAAGTCTTTTCACAGCTGAATGTTTGCTTCTGAGACCAGAATATTAAGTAATCAAGTAGAACAACAAGGATCCAAAATTTTATTATGATTGCAACGTTGTGTAAAGTCTTAAATCAAACTATGTTTCATTGGATGCCAAACAATTCATCAATGGCTTGCTACTTACTATTGCCAAAACAAATTTTGTAGAAGAAAAGTTATTGAACATTACAGTCAGAGGCATTGAGCTAACATCACTTATTCAATACTTCATTTGAATCAACTCTTCTCAAATTGCAGAACTTTACAATATTTTGGTCAATCAGAGAAATGTTGATTGAAAATTGTTTTTCAGAGACCAATCATAATACACTTATGCTGGGCTCTGTCATTGAAACTATAGCCCAAAACATATTAGATAATTGAAGATTTTTTTCTTTTAACATACAACAAACATCTGAAAGTCTCAAGGTAAGGAATTATTTGCATGTTTAATAAAGATATTCTATTGATGTACACAAGCATGGAAAATGATCAAAATCAGGCATTGTTTCATCCATCTAAACCATCTGTTGTCAACAGTGTCTGTAGAATCATTCATTAAAGTTCAAACTGTTATCATGCCTCATGACAAGATTTTCTTTGTTCAAATATTTCTGTTCCATACAATCATACTGTTAGTTCTTAGTAATACTATGTCTACACCTCTTGATTTAACAAGCTCTAAAAAATTGTAATCATCACAGATAACAGATCAGGAGAAAAACATATACAATAGGTATTCATTAGACTTGATAAATACTTGCCTTAATGGGTATTTGTTATTCTAACTTTATTGATTCTTAGTACCTTATTTAATTGAGGCACAGAGCTCATTCATTCAAAGCAGTTCAGCAATTTTTGTCACAATGAGACTGATTCATTATCTGGAAACCATATTATTTCCCATGTTTTGGTTTAGTTGACAATTCTTGTGAAGACAGCATGATAATTAAATATATTAATGAACACTTTAAACATGTTCAAACGAAAATGAAAAGTAATTTAGCCTTTATAAATTAGTCACAAAACTTATTATGTCACACAAGTTCTACTGCACCAACAATCTCCTTCATTGGAACAATATTGTACCAGGCTTGGGGCAAAAAAGCATGTCTAAAAAGAAACAAAAAACCACTTGATGTTACAAACATTAAATGGCAAAGATGTAGGAATTTGCCAGGGTCAAACATGCTTTGTTGAACATGATGATTATATTATATTGTCAATTTAACTGGTTTTTGATTTTATTTCAACCATTTCATACTTCTTTATTTCACTTTTTTTATGATTATTTCTCTCATTTTGATTGCCCAAATCATGTACAAGAATTCATCAATGTTATTGAATTTAATTTGACTTATGATTCATTTAATTTAAGCATTACATGAAGAGACTAATTTTATTGATTTAATTTCATCACCATTGTAGATACATTGTATTTGAAAGAGATGACTTTGGATTTTATATTTTGCAACAAGAATTATAGAGGAAATGTGCAAAGTATGACAATTCATTGGACAAATTGCATCGAATCAGTCCAAATGAACCCCCTTTTTCAAATGAAGACCGATTTTTCTCAACACAAAGTGGATGTGTCTAAAAATAATTTTTGGGAAAGAAAAATTGCCAAAATAATTTAGAAATCTATCAAAGATAATAAATTCAAACAATATTCTTGACCATCATAATTTTTGGTACTGATTTTAGTCATTTTCTAACCAAACCAAGGAAAATGAAATGAATTAAAGAATTGAAATGAATTGAAATATGTCCTTACTTAATTTTATGATAGTTTTCAAATTTGATACAAAAAACTCTATTATTTAAAACAATGGATACTTAAAAACTTCCCCATTAATTAAAATGATTCATTTGAATTTTGAACTGAAAGCAGTATATTCTACTCATTTTCAAAAATTAAAATATGGATCATCTTACAAATATTAAGATTCTCACTTCTCACATCAATATATCAATTGTGATACTTGATCTGAAACAGGGGATCCATTTTTCATATTTTATTGCCCTGAATAAGAACAAACACATAATTATACAGCTTTTATTTTAAAAATTTACACTTAAATTCACATTTCAATGATCAATGCATACTAAAATGGAATCATGATGTGTAAAGAAAATATTCAATAACCAGTGAATTGAAAATGGATCACTTAATGATTAGTGATGATGCATCTATTCCTAGTGCTTCCATTTTCAATGATTTTATTGGTTTTTAAGAATGATTATTCACAATCAATCCTACAACTGTTAAGTGAGATTTTTATGAAAAATTCATATCTTTCAGCAAATTCAAATTTCAATTGATGAAAAGATGCATTGAATACCTAGTATTTGCTTTCAATTCACAAAATTCTTATTTATTGTAGAGCATGATAAATTTTGAAGTCATAAAAGGTATCCCTGAAGATAAAAAAATGTTACACATTTCTTGTTTGAATGATGACAAAGTCATTCTCATTTCACCAATAAATAATTGAGCTAACTGAAATAATTTCTATGTTGAGAGGATAATATAATACATTTCCAAGAATAGTGTTGGTATTGTTGTTTGACAAAGGCTCTATTTTTTGGTGTGCAATGTTGGAGGTTGGATAATTCTTGTTTTTGAATTGATTTTCTTTAATTTTAATTTATCGAAACCGAGCAAGTAATGGGAATAAAGATCAAATATTTGTACTCAAGTAACATCAAGACAATCATTCATTTACAATCACCAAAAAATAATTCCAATCACTGTCTAATCAATATATATTAGTTCAAAATTTTCATGAAATAACTTTGACAAGATCACATAAGAATCCCATCCATTGTGCTTGTTATTCACCCAGGAACATTGACAAATGATAATATGAATATCCAAAAGGGTTGTCTACGTTTCTTTGCTCTATACTCAAACAACAAACACAATTCGATCATGATTATTCTTTCATCAAAACAGGTTAATGATGAAGATCACTTGATCCTAGTGTGTGAGGGGATGCCACATTGTTTTTGTTTTTGTTTTTGTTTTTGTATATTTTTATCACTGAGCCTGTCAATGACAATCCATTATGGTGCTTGGAAATCAAACCTAAATCTTTTCATTCATGTGGCTCTGGAGTGAATGTATTCATTACTTTTGTACACAAATGTATCATACTTCATAACATTTTATGTATGTCCATCCTGTAAACTGAGTGTTGTGAATGATTTGCATATCTACACCATTTGTTATGATAACATTGATTGTGTCCAACTGAACATTTAAGAGTGAACATAATCAATGTAATCTTATCTATCTCGGGATCCAATAATTTGCTCATCATAGCACATCAGTAAAAAACAAAATATTTGTTTCAGGAAATTTTAATTTGAGTTGTAAGTATTCTTCTTCCAACATGTCAGGATCCCACACAATAGCAATAGAGAATAAAGACTTGTCAAATATTTTTCATATTACTAATGTTTAGCTGATGAGACCATTAATCACAATTTCTACATCAGATTATGTTAATCCTAT
>JALLPE010000464.1:0-17285 GCA_036940025.1 Conticribra weissflogii
ACACTTCCAAAGATGGTTTGACTACAAGAAAACCTCCTTGATATCCAACAGGAGCAGTTGGAGATGGGTCTCTCACTGAATTGTAATCCCTCGTGAAGGCGGCGTGGATTGGTTTTGAAAAGTCTGGCATTTTTGTCTTTGGTCCCCTTGCAATAGGGAGAGGGGATCCACTTTTTCCATTGGACGATTGCCTGCCCAACATGACGTCGAACAAATCATCCATAGGACGCAGCAACAACGAATCAAAATCCATATGTACCGCTAGCTCATGCTCCACCAGTCCGTACACATTCAGCTTTAAAAGCTCGTCATATCCACAGCATCCATCATTGAGCATATCATGACGCAATAGATCCGGTCTTTCATCGGGCGGGCGGGACAGCGGGCCATCTGTAGATCGCAGCTCTCCCACATATCCCGATTTTCTTAACTCTTCATAATATGTTCTATGTGTTGCTGTATCCTGGTTCGATGGCGGTATTTCGTATAGCGGTACGACTGGTGGGCGATGCAAAATCGTGTATCCCATTTTTTCCAATATTTTGGCGCAATTTCCACTGTTATTGTCCTTATTTACTTCGTTTTTCGGTGAGGCATCGGGGTTCAGTATGACATACGCACGATAGCGATATCTTCCACCATTTCCTCCGTAGTTTGGCCATGAATTGGTGTCAAAGTTGTTGGTTGGATCATTGCCAATCGATTGTCCTTTTCCCCGTTGCTGCTCTTTTAGCTGTTGTTGCATAGGAACCCATCCATACGAATTTCTCCTGATAGAATGCAATAATACGGCTGCTCCATCCAAATAGTCCATGTTGCTGGGAGCACACTTCGTCAAAGTTGTGACATAAGCAATAATAGGTGGGAGCTTTTCTCCGGTAACGGGATTGACATCCTGGTCTTCTGTCAGTGGAGGGACGGGGTCGGGATTGTTTGTTTTCCAGAAATCGTAGTTTTTCAATTGTTTGTATTTGAAGTATTTTAAGCGGTTTAATCGTCTTACTGTTGTAGGTGCATATGATGTAGCCGTTTTTCTCTTAGATGATGCGACGGGTGCGACGTTTTGTAATTTTTCATCGATTTTGGACGGTGATGATTTTTGGTTGTTTGTAATGATTGGATGGAGGTTTTTATTTTGTTCCGGAGATTTTTGAGAGTGTGAATTCACGTGGCTGGATTGAGGCTTGTTATCACTGATGTTGTATATATTACTGTGACTTTCAACAACGGAATCACTGTGGGGTACTGTCGTCGATTCAGATTTCAAAGCAAATTCTGAAGCGGGACCCTTGTTAGTAATGCCTTGTAAAACGAGGACTCGATACGCCAACAGCTCGGCATTTATCAGAATAATGACTAGGGAAATAATGGCTAATTTGATGACGTCAAATTTAGGGCTGGAGGAGAATGAACTCCCTTGGCAATTGGCTGCAGGGTATTGTGCGCCAGGACCAATCGTCACTGGTAGTAGTAATTCTTGGTTCTGCCGTCTGCGTTGTATTGCCATGGCTACACCGGCGACAGGTCTCTAGAGAGACCTCATGAAAACGACAGCGTTTTTCTACTGTGCGAGGACAGTATCAAAGAGTGATATAACATGCTATAATTTGCTGGTAGCTACCTTCTCAGCTTTCACACACAATGGTTCTCATTTATTTTCAGTTGTATTTTACCTTTATCACTTTTCGGAATCGCGATGATCGGTAATGTTAAACATGTTTCCAAAAAATAATCAAAAGAGGATTTTGATTATGACGACTACGACTAAGACGACCACGAGGACATCGACGACGAGGACATCGACGACGAGGACATAATTATCCAATCTGTGAATTATGCAACGGAGACGACAAAGTCCTATAACTGCCTCGTGCAACAATACCGAACACAGTCATGTCTTGCCATTGGCAAAAACCTTAGAACTTCGTCCAAATCACACCACGGCTGAGCCTAAATTCAAGCCAATCAATTTATGCATCATTTTGTCACTTCTTGTGGTTCTCAACATACAACTGCTCGCTTATCGATCGTTGGTTGTATCGCATGATGCAAGACATGGAGAAAATAATGACGACGACTTGGATTCTCATGGACCAAAGTCAAGGGCGGCAAGGGCTGACATTCTTGAGGCACATGATAAAAGAAACGACCCGAGAGGAATAGATGCAAGATTGTTGCAACGACCTGCATTTCCTCAATTTCAACCAGATCCAAGAATGATCCCTCCACCGCCCTTTCAATTGTCAGAATATAATGCCAAAAGGACGGAAGAAGAGATGTCACGTGTTTTGAAGCCACCATTCCCTTTGGAAAAAACAGGACAATCTTCGGAAGCTCAAAAGCAAATTCCCACCAAACCTCCCTCTCCCATTTCCCGTGATGCCACTTCTTCTTCGTCATATTCGCCCACACAAATAACTCGCCTTTGGCGTCTTCAACAAGCTAAGGCCGATTCTGTTATGAATTCTAATTTTTGGAAAACCAATCTTCCTGATCCAATTCCTCCTCTCCCTCCAAACATAGATCCTAAGACCGGAGAAAAACTTCCTCCCGTGATCGCGTACGTAACAACTTTGACCAAATGTCTTCCGGCAAGTGTAAAATCCATGGTCGATGGAGCAGCGGTTTTGTTGCATTCTATCAGAAGAAACTCTTTCGGTTGGGTTCCCTTGGAAGAGCAAATCAAGATGGATTTATCACTGAGTCAAAATGTTGATCCAAGCGCATGGCCAAATTATGGAGGTAGAGGAGGTCGTTATCGCTTTCGGGCCTATGTTATCATTGATCCAGAAGCTTCGTCGAAACATAATGAGAAGGACAGCGGAGAATGCGCAAGAGTATTGCAAAAGCTCGGTTATACAGTGCTGCATCGCCCACCACTGGTCCCATTATTTGAAGTCGAAAATGCCACGGAAGGAGAAATTCCCGATCCAAGCAATTCGTTCTATGACGAGCTTCGAAAATCAGGCTATGTTGGTGAGCAACGACCGAAGGAAGGACCCATGGCCCGATCGCCACAAGAAAATCCCAATCGACTGCGGAGATTTTTACACACCAACGGTTGTTGCGGTTATGCGGAGTTGCTCAAATTACATGTCTTTGGAATGACGACACATGAATTAGCAGTTCATTTGGATTTTGATTCGTTGTTGCTGCGTCCCATGGATGATTTGTTCGACGTCATGTTGGGTGAGGAGGCAATGGAAGATGGACAGGATCAATCACCTTTGCCCGTTGCAAAAGGACCGCACACAAAAGTTCCAGATTTCGATAAACCAATCCACGCCGCCTTCACGAGGGATTACAATTCAGTCAAGCATCCATCCCCACAGGCTCCTGTTGGATATCAAGGAGGTTTTCTTGTAGTCAAACCATCTTTGGAAGTGTTGGATCGGTTCAAATCTATTCTGAGACGTGGCGAATTCCTTCTCAACCCTAGGAAAGGATGGGGTGGCAAATTCGGAGGATTTTACGGAGATATGACTTTTCAAGGCATTCTTCCGTACTACTACGAAATGGTAGCTCCAGAAGGAGAACACAACGAAGTTGAGCTCGACCGATGTATTTACAATCAAATGGCTGACAACCCGCGGAAGTCAACGCATAGGTTCCCTCGTGCTACACCACTTGATCCTGAAAAGATGGGGTTTTCTGACACAAATAAGTGTAGGGATGGACGGAAGGACTGTTCGGATACGGACTGTCAACGTGTTCATCCGAAAGATAGCGTGACAGCTCATTTCACATTTTGTCACAAGCCATGGGATTGTTCTGACGGCCTTCCGGGCACTGTGGCTCATGAAACGTGCTCTGGGTTGCTGCGTGAATGGTATGGAGTTCGACGAGAGTTGGAAGATTGGTGGTTGCTTTCATCAATGTTGCATGAAGACAATGTTGAAAATCAAGAAAGGTTTTACCATAACGAAGAAACAATATCTAGACTTCAAAATCAACGTGGTGGTAGTTGGAAAACATCGACATATTTGGGATATTGTGAAGCAGTTGGAGATGTTGGTTACAAGGCCATAGTTCTTCCAGATTCATGGTCAGAAAACAACCAGTCATAACGCCGATAAACATTTTGATCGGTGGATGAAAAGACGATTCTTCGTTCCCTGTTTTTCAAATACTTTCACATGTTGGTAGCTTATATTTTCGTCTATTTTAATTAAATTATATGCGATCACAAGATACTGATACTTCGAGAAATATGATTTAAGACACCTCCGCAGTATTCTTGCTGCTGACCTTTCGCTGAGAAGCTGCGAACTCTTCCGATAAACGATAGTTCAATGTCAAGATTTTATTTGGATTGAACCATCGAGTCCGCAAAATGAAAGTGAGGCTGAGTTCATCTCCGATTGGATCGCCATTGCACAATACTTCAACCTGAAAAACGCATAAGAAATTGTTTGTCTTATCGAGGTCAAGAAACGTGCACAATTTCGCAACAAATTCTCACCGATGATGGTGCGTCTTTCAATCCTAACTTCTGAAGCAAATATTTTTTGATGCTTTTGACTTTTAACCGGCCCGAAGTGCGAAGTGAAGGGCTGTTCAATGGAGGCATTTGCTGCATGCTTGTTTCACACTTGTCCGGTTCAAGTTGGAAGTCAAGCTGGTCTATTGCCGGCTTCATTCACGGAAACGATATATGATGGCAAAGCGTTGAAATTAGTGGGATGCAATGGTAGTAACAAAAGTCATGCCACGATGTCAACCTCACCTGGATAGGAGATGTGAGGCTCGAAGGACACTCATTCTTATTAGCCATCACTGCTGCTCGTGTCTCCAGTCCAGACTTCTTCTTCTTATCAGGTGAATTCACATCTTCTGCGTATTCTGGTTTCAATTCAATTCCACGCCGTGCATAAAATTCTTTCTCCTCTTGATCCTCTTTTGTTTTCATCCAGGGAAATATTTTATCAACGACCTCCTGGAGAGTTCTGTCAGCAAGTACTTCGCGGAAGGGGTCTGGTTCGAGGCTGGTATTGCTGCATATTTTTTTGTTTCCATATTTAAATTTCGCCACATGTCACATGCGAGAATATTTGCATGATTTGGTGAGAAAACCAATTCTTGGAACGTCCGCAATAATCTACAAAACAATTCGCACAAATAATGACACGGAAATCTCACCATGTAGGACACCGTCTGTGACCCAACCGAAAAGTCAAAATCAAACAACTCCTGCAAAAACTATGCAAACAGTCAGCCACCGTATAAGGATCCCGGAAATATCCCTTGCAGAGAGGACAAATCAAATGATCTTTGATATTGGACAAGGGAAAATCAACCGCATCGACCCCTCCAGGCCCTCTAATCAGGATGGAAGGTTGCTTTGGCGGTTTTTTCTCGCTTTCATCTTCCTCGTCATCGTCTTCATCGCTTTCGTTCTCTTCGTCTTTTCTCACTGCTTCGCTTTCGTCACTATTACCGTTGGCAGATGTAGAATTGTCGTCGTCGTCGTCGTCGTCATCATTATTGTTGTTGCTTTCATCATCCTCACCAACATCACCGTTATGTTCATCCTCATCAACATCATCATGTTCATCCTCGTCCTCTTTGATTTGAGAATTACATGTGCTGGCGCTCTCATCGTTATTCATCGCCATACCATTATTATCTCCTTCGATGATTGGGTCGTCGTCAACTGCATTCGCTTCCGAGTGTCTGCCACGACCATCATTTTTATGATTCATTGTTTTGTTCCTTTCATCAATACCCTGGACCTCCGTCATGCCAACATCACATCTTCCTCTTTCCCCACCTTCGTCAGAGGTATTATTGTCAACGGAAATACCGTCAAGTCGAGAAGAAGAGGGGGCCGAGGCATCGGCGGGTGAACAAGGACTTTTGGCATCGTGCGATCCACCGAGGGGATTTGCCCCTGACGATGACGCCAAGGAATCAGCGGTAAAAGACTTGGCTTCCCTGTTTACGGCGTCGTCTGTTTCGGGGTCTTCTTTTCGCTTTCGCTTGGGTGCTGGTTTACTTGGAGATCGATCCATGGTTGCAAGAGCTTAAACGCTTCCATGCAGCTTAGCTGTGTTTGTGGCGAGATTATCACGACCCTGATAACTCCACATGCTTGTTGTACTGACATTTTTTAAATATTTTTTATAATTTTTTATTGCACGATACTAGGTATCGTACCATAGTACCCCTACATAATATTGTTTTCTAAATTATACCTTTGAATGTCACACAGCTTTTGCTGCCATAATTATTTCGAGAACAAAGTTTGTTGGCCGGTCATACGTCATATCATGATGTAAAATACATTGCAAACAACCATCGACACTTCCATCCATCGACACTTCCATCTAACTTTACACACAAAACATCTTTTGTTCATTGTTATATATTTTACGCCATCAGACTACCTACAACAACCAGCTACAATGATAGCAGCCCGCCTGTCTCGTCCTTAATTCTACGCCATGTCTTCCCATCCAACACCACAACTGCCATCTCATCCAAACCGACCGTCACTCCCTCCAACATGAAAGAATCACCATCCAAAAAAGCCGCAAGAATAATGAGCCAAACCTCCGGCCTCTGCGCCGACCCCCTCCACTACCACTCTTTCGCCGCCGTAAACTCCAGTTGGATTTCCTCCCCTTCCTCCAGCCTATCCTTCTTGACGGCACCAAAATGTCTATTCGTCGGGGCTTTTCAAAAATGTGCGGCGTGCGGAGGGAGGATGGGCGGAAAATCCGCAGATGTGGCCAATTCGTGTTCTGCGGCTCTTTCATGCTCTTCGAATGTGGTCGTGACGGATGTCGATGGAGGGGGGTCTTTTTCGAGCTCTGGAATGTCCATGTTGCAATGCGCGGCTTGTGGGGTTTATGCACATCGGTCTTGTGCATTTGCTAGACCGATGGAAGAGAGGACAGAAGACTATGACGCCTCGGAAAATGATGAGGAGGAGGTGGAAACTACGTTGATGCCTTTGTGTGAGGTGAATTTGCCTTTGGTTCGAGAGGATCTTCATCTGACTCCGATCAAAAGACAGTGCATGAAGAAGGAAGCAGATTCATCATGCAGAGAACAACAGAAAGCACCAACCGAGCAAGCTACAGATTCGGAAATTCCGATGCATCCTCCTCCTTCTCCTCCGCATTCGACGAGTAAATCTTTATCATATTCGCCGTGGTCCATTTTCGGAAGGAAATCTCATCCCGAAACAGTAATTGACAGTGAATCACCTGAACAATCTGCACCAGAAGATGTGTCATCTTCTGGAAAACAAACGACGACATCAAAACAGAATAACGAGCCCGAGGAACTAATAAATACAGATGGAGCTCGTCACTCAACCAAACAATCCACCGAACAACAAAATCAAAGCAACGCAGATCAAACCGAAGAAGATATCATTCCCATCGCCCTCTCTCAAGACAAATCTCACGAAATCGCGGACGCAATCATATCACCGCAAAAAACGCAACAAAACGAAACGCAGCAACAAATAATAAGACCTGTCCGAACCTCCATAGAAATCATACGCAAAACGAGTCAAACCACCAAATCAATATCAAAAGCATCTGCCGTCGGAATGGTCGCCGGAGGAGTTGCTGGTCTCGCCATCGCCGGTCCCGCTGGCGTCGTTATGGGTGCGCAAATCGGGAAAACCGTCATGGCCGTTGGAGCAGCCGTGGAAGGAACCGTGAGTGTGGGTGTGTTGGTTGTGAGTTTGGCGGCGGCTGCCAAATATGGGATTGCGGAGAAGGGTAAGAGGGAGCTGGCTTTGGCAAATGAGGCAGTTGGGCTAGGTGAAAGAACGCTGGTATTGGTGAGGCCGGATATTGAAGTGGATCCCATTTGGGGAGAGTATGCCAGGGAGGCGAGGAAGTCTTGGGAAGAAATGAGCAAGGATTCGACGCATTCTTCGTGGGGCAGCGGATTTGGTAATTTGTTTTCTTCCTTCTCTAGTAGCAACTATGTGAATAGTCCAGAGAGGGATGCGAGATATCGTCACGACTCTGATATTGTCAAGGTAGATTCTTCAGAGTTGGCAACTCGGGACAAAGTCTTTCTATTGGTAAATAGAATACTGAATGATAAGATGTCACTCCCTGGTTATGTTTATAGACACCTCATTCGCAAGCATATTGTTCGATCTGCTGTTGGAGATGAAAGTGTTGACTTCAAACCTTCTCCCAGCGACAGTGAGGACCTTGAAGTTGTACAATCTCAAAAAAACAATTCGCGTTCATCACGACGAGATGCGCATGGGATCATTAAACACGTGACCGCAGCACTGTTGGAAGTTCGGCCGGGGTTGGCATCTTCTCCATCGATGACGGAAATGTCCGCCACAGCAGTCGAAATGCTGGTCTTTGGAGAAATATATGATGAAGTGTTTAATGAGATTTCCCAGCTGACGAAGGAACAAGACGACAATCTATCAGTGAAAGTGGAGAAACTTTTCGATCACTCAAATAACTTTGATAAGAGTTTAAATTCCTGTTGCGATGGCGCAGGCAGTAAGATGGTATCACAAAAAGCAATCGCTGCACTTGGCTCCCTCCCTGAAGCTCACACTTCTGCCGATAAACTATCACTGTGTGTGGAATTCCTGGAGTGTGTCTCTGAACATTTCACGACCTTGTACAAAGAAAATAGTGGAGGGGGCAAAAATAATGACATGAACCAGTGCATTGATGCAGATACATTACTGAAAATGGTTTGTCAGCATGTTATTGCAGCCAGGGTGAAAAAATTGCATGCGGAAGTACTTTTTATGGAAGAATTTTCGAGGGACGAACAGCTTTTGAGAGGGAAAGAAGGGTATGCATTGATAACATTGCAAGCATCACTGCATTACTTAGACTCACTAAATGAGTTGCAAAACGACATTTTTCCAGTCGGATAATAATATTGACCTCCACTGGTCTCTTTCTCAGAACAGCTTAGTAGGGTACATCGTAGATACTGAATGATAGTGTTCGATGGATTCACGCTTTTACAATTTGTTTGTACAGATATACAATAATCTTCAACATTAAAAGTTATGCTGTTCTCGTGCATTGTGCAAAACAATACCATCGTTCTGCCATCACTTGAAAGCATGCATGTTATTTCACAAAAATAATTATTTGCTGAACTGTGTTGGGTCGAATGCAAACGCTGCTTTGCCATCGACATACTTCGATCTCCCACCATTGCTCGCAAACGCCCCCGGCACGGACATATCGACCTCATCCTTGCCCTTATCACCATCCTTCTCACCTCCAGCTTCGTTTTCTTCATCATCCTCTTCCTCGTCACCTTCCCCAGGAACACAGCATAGACAACTCTTCAACTTCTTGGCCGCCTTCAAACTCCAATCGTCTTTAGGTTGTACAGTATCGATTAGAGTCTTTTCTCCAATAAGGATTCCTTTGTGAGTGAATACACACTTCTCAATCAAAATCTTTCCAGGACTGTCCAATTTAAATTCTTCGACAGATTGCTCGAACTTAGTACGATTTGCTTTGAGCGATTCTAATGCTTTGCTCATAACTTCCTCTGGCAGAGATCTTGACCTCGATCCAGTGATATATTGCAAAACATTTTTCAAAGCTAACCCGCTCTTATCAGTGCCATCTCCATTCCCAATCCCAGATCTGGCCATCAAGAAACCCATGCGGCAGACGAAAGGAGTATAAAAGTTTTTCTTCTCTTTAGCCTTCATATCCAAAAATGCATCCACGCTGGCCATCCATGCTTCGACGATGGATGCTTGATCTCCCTTCAATTTGGAAAGAGTCACGGTCAATTCCTTGTTATGTTTCAGTGGAGCCATTGGAAAAGTTGCAGAAATCACCTGCGGAGTAGCGGAGACATACTCCCATTCCTCTTTCTCAGGTTTCTGCCGATAAGATGATCCATATTTTTTTCTCAACGCCAACCCCAATTCCACAGAGTGACAGCATCCATCATAGACAAAGACGTGTCTTTCATGAACGAAAACCTTTTGGACTACTGGAAGAAGAAGGGGTACGCACGCTTGTCCGGGGAGAGTGAAAAGGACGGTTCTGCTGGTTTTTCCGACGGAGGAACGTACGCGATGAGCTTCGAGGCGGCAAAGGGAGAAAATGATGCGTTCAAATTGTTCCGGAGTAATGCTGCAAGTGTGCTTTTTTGATAGGAGCAAGGAAAGTGTGGTCATCCAGCATGGGTTTGAGATGATTGCCTGTGAGTTTTTGCGTCAAGATAGATAGGATTTTGTCGGATAGCGGCGAACATTCGAGTGGACGATGGAAAGAAAGAGAAATAAAATATTATACATCGACAATTGTATTAGAAGAAGATTTCATTTAAAATTTATGACAACTGAAAATACGAAGGAACCGATAGCAGAAGAGAAACTCACCACTCCATGACCACTATCCTTCACAACATTTGTCAATATTTCACTCCCAAGCCCACAACTAGCATCAGCCACAAAACACAGTGCCGTACTAGTCATTTGCCCTTCGAAGGCTTTGGCCAACTTTTCACAAAACGCCACGAGAGGAACTCTCACCCTTCGAAACAAGCCAGGCTTTGCCGGAGTAGCGACATCATCTGATTTTTCCGTCGCAGGAGGAAAGGCCAAATAAAGATGATATTCGTTGGTATTCCTCTCATCTTCAAGATCTTGTTCCATTGCTACAATCACCGGAGTTGCTTTCTTGGCGTCCAGAATATCAACCACCAAGTTATCGATTTCTACTTCGTGATCTTTGAGATACATTTTCTCCCACATCATCTTATCCATCTTGGGGTCAAATACTCCTGAACCCCCTCCGACATGTTGCCTCACCATCAATCCAGTATATTCACAACATTGACTCGTGGCATAGTAGTATTCCCCGCGGCGCTTGGCCAGAAGTCTGGGAGGGGCGAGGATGGCCCGGGAGATGGAGTCGAGTTGCATGAGGAGAACGGTGGAGAGACCGATGGTCGAAAGGGTGGCGGCAGCGGTGGTGAGGATATCGATTAGAGGGGAAGAAGAGTCGGAAGCGAGGCCGGTGCAAACTTCGGGGGTGGCGGTGCAGGTTGAGGCTGCGGCGTCGGAAGAATCCATGTTGTGCGAAGATGAAGAGAGATCGAGAGATTCGTGGCCGCTTGTGCGTGGAGAATGTGAGGAGGAAACAATTTCATTTTGAGGCCGAAAGAGATTGTCGAATCCATTTCCTCAACCATTTTAGGGCTTATATTCGTTCCTTTTTTTGTTGTGTGCGAATTCAGTGATCAAATGTTGTTTCTTAGTTGTTACGTTGGAGTCAGTAAGGAGGCCTTTTGGTCTGTAAAGTCAAAATTGTTTTGTCCCCTACCGGGATATCCCCCCGACATGAACTAAAATTCCTCACGAAGAAAAAATTAAAACTATCTCCTCGTGACAGAGCGTCGACGTTGGCGATTAAGAAAACATTTTTGCATTACTATCATTACAATTGATTACACTTACACAATAATGTAATTTTTTTGTGAAATAAGAAAAAGTACATCAGTGGCCATTGTAGAAAGATCTCAGAATCTTTAGAGAGACGGAGAGACTAAATGTTATGTTGGCTGACCATCACTGAATTTCACTCAACTGAATCCTTGGTTGGCAATCAGGTTTGTTGCAACACCCGAAGCCGAAAATTGGAATTAACTATATAATAGTTGCTCCTATCATTGTTTGCTTTGAATGATGATTTATATTACTTTCATCACAATGTTGTGATTGTATTTTGAACATTTTTTGGGGTTTCCTGTTACCTAGGTGCATACTATTTTTGTTGTGGAATACCTTCAGTGCTACAAAATTGGGAGAATATTTTGTTAGAATTCATTGTCATTAGCACATATTACTGTTGTGCGTTTCTTGTTAGAAGCAGCGTGGAGGTTTTTCATGTCTATGCCTACTTAACTTTTTGTTGCAATGAATCCATTTGTTCCTATGTTTTGTTTGTTAAGATCCCTTAACATGTAAATTCATATATTTACATGAATTGTCTGGTTGCCAGTATTCCAGTTTTGTGATAAATCTTGAGTACCTTGGTCAATGCATTGTAGTATCATAGGAATTTTCACCTTCAGTTCTATGGCTATCATAATGGGCCATAAAAAGCATATCTTATGCACATGATTTGTTAACATATAATCCTGCTACAGCTTTTGCTGACATCAAAACATTTTGAGTTCAGCTTTTTGCAATGCCTAATAACTGATGATCCATTCTGTATTGCTTTGGTTCTCAAAGCATAATTTGAATTAGTATGACCACAGATAATCCACTTATAGTCTATAGCATTATCATCATATGGTTCAAAAAGTCCCAATACTAGTCCCCAATGCAGCATAGTTTTCATGTATTTCATGGTGATTGATTAGATCATAGTGGGTCTAAGTTAAATGGACTCATTACCTTTTCATTTTCATGTTGCATTCCTTCTGGATGAAAGTTTTATAATACATCATTTAATTTTCTAATTTTTGCTCTGTAATTGGGGTGCATTGTTGATCTAAAGCTTCTTTTCTTGATCGGTTTTTATACCTGGTTTAGCAGTTGCCTGTGGGGAGTACCAGTTGGTAATTTGAAATCAGCCTCTAGAAAATTAGTGGTTATTTAATTTGCAGACTTTCTAAAGTGGTATTTCTTTAAATCTTACATCCTGTGTATTCTGATAGTTCATGGTTACTGATACATTAAAAATGACATTTGATCCTGTCATTCTCCTTTTTCATGATAGAAGCATGTGAAATTACTTTGTTGTCAATAACCGATGATACTCAAGTGACTGAACCTTTGAGAAGTATCCAGGTATAGAATGGAAACTAGTCCAAATCTCTTGAAAACATCAGCATACAGAGCTTGTTTTGCTTTTCAATGGTACAAAATCCAAGCCTGCTTCAACTCATAGATAGGTTTCATAATAAAAAATAGTGACTTTTTCATGAATTTTATTGAATCTTTCAGATACCAGTATATGTGATTCTTTGTTACTCTCAAAATCATCCCTGACAAATTCACTTTTGAAATTGATGACTCTTGCATCATTGTCTGAAACCTGCATGTAAGTCAGAAGCATTCAGGTTGTAATATTGCTTGTGACTGGTGTGAAGAAAACAAAAATATGGTAATGTGCTTCTTCAACTTATCAAAAGACTCTTGTCACTAGATGTGTTTTAAGATAAGAAAGGGTATTTTCATTGCTTCTTGATCTTCAACATTAACTTTCTTGAGTATTTCATCTTCAACCAACCTTTGATGATTGAATTCAACCAATATGACCAAATTTTTGTTTTCTGGATGCATCATGACCATTTCATTTTTTGCAATCAAATATCTTTTGAGGCAAAAAACTGCAACCTGTTGCTGCTCAACTATGGCAAAATAACTTCTTCAATTTCTTCACCACTTTCAATCATGTAATAGTATTTATTTAGTGTTGATGCAGCAAGATTGGATTTGTTTGCTTCATCAAAATACATAACTAGTCTCAAAACAGTTCTTATGCATTGTGTCATATTAACAAAATAATTTAGTTTGGATCCAAATTTGTGTCAGGATTCAAAGGTTCTATAGTGATTTTATTGACCAAGAATTTTGTTTGATTCATCATTTAAAAATTCCTTATAATTCTAGCATTGAATAATATATCTCTTTGAGTTATGAATGCTTTCAATGTCATCACCATTGAATTTTATGTTGTTTTTGATGAAATCAACTTGATTCTCAGATAATGATTATCAGATCAAATTCTATCATACCCGTAGAACATTTTTTAAATTTCATGATTCAGCTGATTTTGGGGCTGTACATTCAAAAGCAATCACCAAATGTTTTATTATCATAGTTGACAAAGATTTGAGTGATTCCTCTGTCTAAAAATTTGAAAATCATTTCAATTTTGATTACTGTATCCTCTCAAAATAATTTGAGATTCATAATCCATGGTCTACGGTGAAAATTTCGTTTGAGAAGCTTCATACTTTGTGATAAGTTTATTCTTCTAGTCAAATTCCACTGAATTGGAGTTCTTGTCAGCCTTGTTGCAGTAGTCATTAGAGTCTTTCACACACATGGAAGAGTCAAAATTTTAATTGAAACAATCTGTTAGCATGATTTGCTTTGGTTGTAAAGACAATTTCTGCTGAGCATTTGTATTGTGATGTTGAATGTTGAATGTGCTGTGCATTTGAACTTGGTAGCATGCTTTCAGTTAGCATTTGTAGCATGATTGTCAGTATTTGCAGCATAATTCTTAAATAATTTATTTTCTCTAACAGTTTCATGATAGTTTTGTACTTTTTTCTTCATTTCTAATAGATTTCACTGTTGGAGTTTTAAAAAGATGGTTTGATGAGCTCAGATTTGAATTTTGCTGAATCCAGTTGAATGGTTGATCATGAAATACCACACATGTCTGTAGAACCTTTTCTGATTTGGTCCTCATATGAATGATTAATTTATATGAATTTTCTTATTTCTCATAGACTTTTTAACTTTACCAAAGACATTGGTCACCACTCGAAAATTTAATAGTTCTAACAATTTCAAACACACATGAATAATAAGAAAATCTGGACCTGACATCATGCTGATCCAGGTACAAGCATGCATAAAAAGGTTGCAATGTATGGACCTGTTGCAAGACTTAATACATGCAACCTATATAGACCACAGAAGGAACTTTTTGGAACTCAATGGACCACAATTATGATGTTCCCATCTACCATGGAGAGCCTGTGTACATCCGAGACCTAAGATTCACTTGAATTAGTCACTGACCATAGAACACACCTATTGGGTTGTTCAATGTACCCCCAAGAGTTCCTGCAGCTGTACTACAAAAAACCTAAAGGGAAGCCCTCTGTAAGATGAACAGACCGAATTTGTTTTTTATTACTAACTCATGTAATAAAAAAATTTTGTTTTATAATTATACATTTACTGATTCTTGCCTATGATACTGTGATATCAAAATTGTAATGCCCTAGGTAATACAAAGGTTACAAAGTGACCTCAACAAGAATTTCCATCTAATTGAGAATTTTCCTCCCATGAAGTCTCTTATCATGGCATCCAAATCTTTCAAGCATCATGTCTGAAGAATATGAGTGTAGTGTTCTAAACTACAAGCCAGTGTGGTAAGGCTTATTCCTAGTCAGCACCCCAGGGAAGGCAAAAATTAATCAACTACCTACAATGTAAAGTTGAGAGCCATCCTACCAGGCTTTGCTTAGGGGATTTTTATAATGTAGATTTAACAACAACAAAACTTCTTCCCAGGTTGCCACAAGATATGGTTACAGCATGACTTCAAACCACTATTTCAAAAATTCAACAAACACAACAACCATATAATGGGACAGCTCAGGGGTGACTAGAAAATTTGTGTTACTTTTAAAATAATGTGTTGATTTTGAAAAGTATTGTTGCTATGGTAACATCATAAAAATTGAAAATTGTTGTATCAAATTGTAAATCAAGTATGCACTGCTGGGTGCTTTTGAGCCTAGCCAAACTGGCATCCCAAGTTGTGTTGGGACATGTTTGCAGCATTGGTTTGCTTACTGATGTGGAGGAGTGTCAATGGCAGTGGCACATTAGGACTGCGATGTAAAAAGCAGAAATCTCATTGATGGTGTGAAACCAGTTTTTTCCAAAAAATAATTCCTAAGGAAACCTTGCACAAAATGTAAACAAAATCTTGTAATTAACTTGCACCAATGGAAAATTCACAGACTGTAAATAATGCAAGAACTTTAATGAATATGGCAGCTGATACAATTGTACTTGTCACACAAAGGATTGACATATAGATAAGGTGGAAGTAACCTCTTGAAGTCTACAGAACCTAAGGCAGAGAGGATAATTTATGCTCAAGTATTAGTGGATTAGGACAGGAAGACTAAGAAGTTGACTTCCACCATTAGAAGAGTTTGAGAAGTAAATATATATACACTGATACCAGCTTGAGTTATCCTGAATGAGTCCTTGGGTCAGGGGAATGTGGTTCAGTACAAAATCTTCATAGTTAGAACACTAAAGTAGGATGTTAATTCACAAACAATTTGCAAAATTTTACTGAATCTATCCCAGTCAAAATTCCCCAATATATCAAAACACCCTAATAATGCATGTACACAGTCAATGAAATAACCTAAAAAGTACTTGAACATACATCTTGGTAGTGCTTTAGATGGTGACACACAAAATGTAGACAAATATTTGCAAAACCACTTAACTAAAAAGTGCAAATATGGTGCAACAACTTAGCAGACTAGTGCAGATACATTTTTGCATACTGAAGTAGCCCAAACATATAAAGCATTTCTAGAATTCAACAGTCACACAGTAGAAACAATATGCCCTAATGCATAAAAAGCATGTCAAAGGACTAATGCAATCAACATCCTAATTATAGGTACTAAATCTATGCAGACACTTAACTATTTATTTGATTTTGAATGGCATATGATCAATTGGGATGGTAAAGATATACCTATGAAGTTGAAATCAGACCTAAGTACATTCAGATATGAAACTGAAATCATTCACAACACAGAGCAGACTAATATTGTTGAAAGACCTACTAGTATTTAAACTACTAGATGCAAAGTACAAATAAGGTGATTTACCATGAGTAGTATCTACCTTTGCACACACACATGTTTCCAATCAAAAGCACAATGAGGAGTTATTTAAAGGTTCAATGAGATTGTGCAATACTCTCCCAGATCACTTTGACTTAGAGGACAATCACACACCATGTTACAAATGGGTATATCTACATATGTTCATAAAGCAAGTAGAATCATTTGAATATATAAGAGTTCTGAAGAAAACTGTGCCGGGAATTAAAAGGGGAATCCCATCATCTTTTACATCTAACTAAGATTGATCAGGATGATATATTAAAGATTTTCAAAAGTTAACAAATGGTTAGTATGCAACACAAATGTCTCCTACAAAATTCCTGCATACCTTATTGAACCTAGAAGATTTTCAAGTTGCTATCACATACAATCTCAATATGAGATAATATAATATATGCTCAATTAGGAGTCACAGAAAATATGTTCTGTGGTACCACTGAAGGGAAAGTACAGCTAATCATAGCTTGCTATGGGGATTTCTGGATCCCAAGATAATTTTCTTGAGAGAAGTCTTAATTCATACTGCACACAGGGTTTATTATTTGTATATTTAGATGACCTTATAATACTAACTGAGGGCAACCTTACTGACCACTTACTAAGTCTTAAAAAAGTACTCAAATAGGTAAATCTATATTCATCAAGGATGGTACTAAAAA
>JALLPE010000466.1:0-17295 GCA_036940025.1 Conticribra weissflogii
TTATGTATTCATAGCAGAATTCATAATTCTTAAGAAATTGTATAGTGTTTTCATAACTAATTGTATTAATTTTTGATGTATTGCGTTTTCATTGAGGAAAATTAAAAATTTTTTGATGCATTGTGTTTTCATAGAGGAAAATTTATATTTCATTCTTGAATATGCATGATGGCACATATCATAACTTTATCTGTACATTGTTTGGAGAGTTGATATGTATATCCTGTTATTACTTTACTGCTAATAATATGATTTATTTAATCAAAATATAATATTGTATAGTACTGCATATATTTTTTCTCATCAATTTAATATAATACCACAATATAATATTTGTAATAATTACATTGTAATCCACTGACAAATATTGCTAATATCCCTTTTTACTATTTTAAAGTGATATAATACAAAGCTATTTATCATATTATATTGTATATATAAATGAGGTATCATAATTCCTTATATACTATGTATTTGTCCATTCACTATTCATAAAGGCAGTATTATATATTTTTTCTTACCCATAATGTTTGTTGAATAGTCATTTTATTTTTTCTGTATTTATTGAAAAATTCTTTATCATATATGTATAGGTGATGTATAGGTGTAATTGACTACCAAGTACCCTGAATGCCACACAATCTTATTAAAATTTTGACGATTACCAAAATTCTCATCAAATTGCTGTATGCTGTATTATACATGGTCAATTTTTGGTAACGCTAATTTTGTATGTAATTTTACTTACTAACTTCCCCAAAACTTCCCCAAAAGCTAGTAGTTTTCTCATGCAAAGTAGTTTGAATTGTCATTTTTTTCAGGAAGGATAAATTCCAGAAGGAGCGTATAGCTGTGAATTATTGACTATTGTACAGTAGTGCAATTAACCACATTTTGATATTTCAAATGAAATTTTTTTTATCATTTCATATAAATTAGCATTCATTTGCAAAAAATATGATCTGCCAAAATTGTATTTCCAATTGTTCTCTTATTAGCGCTTCTTCATGTAACAATAATGTTTTACATTATAAATGTGATAAATGCTTCCAGAAGTATATCAAGTGCAATTTCTGTGCATTCAGCTTGACAGATCAGAAGAGCCGTGCTGTTTACAGAGTAACAAAGCATGCTCTAAAGTGCAAAAGCCATGCATGTGATAAAGCTAGTTCTCAAGTAACAATAAAAAGAACATACAATGGCAAGCAGTATTCTCCCTATCCTGATAAAAACAATAGTGATTGTTTTGAAGGAATTGATCATTCTAATCTTAAATCATGTCATGAAGGGGAAGACCTACAAGGGAGCCTGGATAGTAACACAGGCTCTTATTTGGTTGATTTTGAGATAGACAATCAAGATGATGAGTGCTGTAATACAGAAATTCATGATGATTTGCTCCCAGAAGCCAAAGGAAATGACTCAACTGTACCATTGGAGGTTACAATCAATTTAGCAAATAGATCTGCTACTTCATCACTCCCCAAACTTGCAAATTTTTCGTATCTAGGGAACGATGCAAGCATGAAGTACTTTTTTCAAGAATATGTTTGCAAAGAAAAGCATGGGGGAAAATATGGAATTGTTGGAAGGGCAATTTTGCAATCTAAATATGATCTAGATAATTATGCAACTATGGAACAGACAAAGATCATTTTTGAGATTGTTGAACTGTTACTTCATCTTACAAGGGAAAAGAGGAAGCGCACTATGTGCTTAATTGGACAACTTGTTGATTTATTTTCCAATTCGTCCATCCAAAATGAAAACCGGATCCCAACAGATATCAATGATGCTCAAGCAATGTGCCTTGCTGGTCAACATTCTGTGTTTTTGAATTTGCCTGGAATTAAAGTCAAAAACATAAACAATCATGCAGTTCTGTCAATACGTGATGTTGTCAATCATGTATTAGGGCTAGGAGTACCATTGCAATGGCTTCAAGATGCATCGGGTAGGCGCAATTATGATGGTATCAATGGTAGTAAAAGAGCTCAAGATATGCTTGATTCTGCATTATCAAATTGCAACAGTCCCAACCAGACAGCTGTTGGTGGTCTAATTGTTTGGACTGATGGTTTTCAGGGATCCAAGATTCGAGAGAAGGGCAGCAACCTATGGACCGCTACAGTCACATTCTGTATGAGTCAAAATCACCAAACATCCAAATATCATACAGTTATCATTGCCATTGGAAATGGGCAGTCTTCCCACAAAGATGTCATCAATTTCATTTTTTCCAAGATTAAGAGTCTCTGTACTCCTATCAAAAGGTATTGTGGTATCACGAAGACATTTATACTCTCAAGTTTTGATATAATAGCCTACATTGCTGATAGGCCAGAACGTGACAATATAATCAATCATCTGAGCAGCACTGGAAATTTTTCAAAGCAATCAAAACATGCCGCCTTCATTGATGCCAATCATATGCCTTCATGTGACAATTGCTTCAAGCATTTGATCAACTGTTGCATCAACAATCTCTCTGGAGTGCGGAATTGTAATCGTTGCATAGGCTGGGATTTTTATGCGAGGCAGAAAACCAAATCATACCATCTCTGTCCTAACAAATATCCTCAATCATCAACTTCTGGATTGCCTATGCCAGAAAATAGAACAACATCGGAGACACACATTGTCCCTCATCAGATGACTTTTGATTGGATGGCAAAAGGAATAATGCTGGCTGAGGCTGAACTGTCGAATGGTACATGGAAACGTGGCAATGCTGAAATATACCTAAAAACAATGGGCATTAATGATACTGTAATCAACAATTTATGGAATTGAGTGCAAAGGAAACAAAAAAATGAACCAGTACCAGAAGAATTTATCCCTGAACTTTGGCAACAGGGATATGACATAGGTATTTTCATTGACTCCCCTATGCATTTGTTATTTCAAGGTGAGTACAATAATGAAGACAATTATTACCAATAAAAATTACATCCATGCTAATTATAATCCTAATTAAAAAATAAAATGTCCGCAGGAATTGTATTGAGTGTATTGGATGCTTTACACAGCCACATGTCATATCTTGAAAAGAAGACAACATTTTTCAACGCTGTCAATCCAATAATTCATGATTTGATCCAGCATAGATTGGACTTTTGCAAGTTGAAAACACTACCACTGACAAAGTGGCTTGCAGAACATGATCTTGGGTTTTCTCGTATTCTACCATATATCTACCATCATTTCATCCAAGTTTGTCCATCTCAACCTGCCTTTCGTGAACTCCAACAACTATTGCACTCACTTCATGTGATGCTGTCTTTGGTCATGACAAAAAGTGATGTTGACACAGTTTCAATAGAAAATCATATAAAGCTTTTCTTGGATTCATGCCATCATTTCTGCAATGCAACACATGACAATACTTATCAGGAGTTTTGGTCTGGAAAAGCAAATTTCCCTTCTTTGCTTAATTTACCCAGACAAATAGAGCATTTTGGAAAGTTGCGGTGGTATTGGGAGGGAAATCGCGAGCGGTTTATCCAGACAATAAAGTCACAAATTCTTGCACTCAGACAAACATATTCTTATTATGAATCCAAGCTAAGTATGATTACCAGGCTTAATACTTTTTGTTGGATTGAAGAGGACTTATTTCATTACAAAGAGGAAAAAGAATCAGTAGACAAGCTATTTCATGTCTACCAAAACAAGCATGAAATATTGCTCCGCCTTGAGTTGGGAAAACCAATCAGTGCAATGTACGTAGAAGGTAGATTGCAAACAGCATTTGTTTCATACAGTACAGGGCAATATGACATCGAATTGATGCCAATAAAATTTGATCCTAACAGTCTTTCAGAAGAGGTGTGTGGACTTGTCTATTGCAGATTCTACATTGAAGATAACAACAACTCAGTCACCACAGAGAGGAATGTTGTGCTTGGCCTCACAAATGTTGGTGCCATTCTATTGCCATTAAACAGAGCGCATAACAACAATTTTTGTGGTCAATTCACAGCTATATATTCCAATTGGGATGTCCTCCACCAAGATGGAAGCAAAGGTATCCCAAAGATAAGCAATTCACTATTTAACTAAGAAACTTAAATATGTTGTATGAAACACAAATCACCATTTTCATTTCAATGGATGATTCAACGGAAAAACGCATAATTAACGGCAAAAGGCATAATTCAAGCAATACTCTAGCGATATATCTACAGCAGTTATAATATCAATGCTATGTGGTGGAACATGTTGCAGAACATATTGAAACAAACAACATCAATAACACTTGATCCATCCATGCATTCTGAAGAGTTCATATAAATTGCAAAAATGATCGAATGATCAATTTTTATCTACCAATCATGTCTAAAAGCCAACCATCCACATCAGGAAATGAGTGTAATGCACCTCCTTTATATGTGCCTCTGATGTCTCTACAAATTCCATGGAATTTACTACCATTGGAGAGATCTAAAGTAGACTTCCATTTTGCTGACACTAATTACAACATACACCCCTACTTAGACTACCAAAACTGCCGTGACACATACAACAATGTTATCTCCAAATTTCCAGACAAAAGTGAACAAAACATCAAACGAGCACAATTGGCAATCCAACATGGCCTTGACAAAATAAAACAATTTGGTACTGAAGAGCTACAGATTACCGCACTGGATCATTGCAAAAAGTTAAATCTGTTGCTGGAAAATGGCCAGGCGCCATCAAACCTTGAAGACATTTTCAAAATCTTGCAGTCTAATGATATGATTAAAAAGTTTGAATCAGATCAAAATGATTACTTCTGGATTGCATTCATTGTTCTTTGAAGTCTAAATCTTGGCAAAAACCGACAATGGATTTATCGTGCTGTACAAAAAGCACTCACCCTATTCAATTCTAATCTTGGCCCTACACCATCGAATAAACATGTTCACTGTCTGTTTAAAATTGCGTCTGATTGTATGGTTGAGGTGAAGCGCAGATTGAAAAGGATAGAACACTCTACATTCAACTGTGTTTACTACGAGCGAAAGCCAACAGGAACTGATGAGGATGAATATTTTAAACAAGTTTCACTAGGAAAAGGCGTTCACCCAGAGCAAAATAAGAATGGTGGCTGGGTGAAATACATTGAACCTACTGCCACACCTACAGTTGATGAAGCAATCTCCCAGTTAATTGTAGTGGCAAAGCGTGACAACTTGGCTATGCAGGATTGTATTTCGAAGATTCAGTGTGCTTGGAAAGGTAAGTGCATACTAAATCTACTGCTAATACTAATTATGTGCCCTTTTATCAAACAATTAATATACTCTATTGATTTTCATTTTATATTGGAAGATGACTCTTGTTCAATCACAGAGACTGAAACTTGTCAGGAAGGTATGTACATAGTTGAAACATATCCTACAAAATATGTACATTGCTAATGGATTTCTACGTATAATTTCTTGAAGTATCGGGAGGCACTTTTGGTACCAGTTGCAGTAATTTTGGTAAGAACTTAGAAAGAATTATCCTACATATATTATATTGTATTGTACCTCAAATTATGTTCTTCATTATGCATCAAAATATTGCAACAGACACAACAGAAGAAAATTGTTGGGACGGAAACAGTATTGGTTCAATTTCGATTTCAGATGCAAGAAATCTTATGGACAATGAGATTGATTTGCCACAAATGAATATAACAACAGATGTAGGTATGGAGTTAGAGGCAAATGCGGCAACTAATAATGCTGAAAGATTGGCTGACAACAGGTATTTGCAAAAACCAGAAAAAAACTCATCAAAATACAAGGAAACGCCTGAGTGAAAAAAATTCACGCTCAGCAACTCATCATAGTGAGAAGAAGCAACATGTCTCATCGACAAGAGCAAGTAAGAAAGCAAAAAATCCTGAAGAGCTGATGAAGATGTTGGATGATCTGAACAAACCAGCCAGACATCTGGGATCACCTTCTCATGGAAAATTATTGGTAAGATTAACCATTGACCTTGGCCACTTCACTATTTTCAAACACACTATTGATATTGAATGATTTATGTTTATTTTAAACTTTGCAATGCATTCACAGGAACATGTGGCAGATAAGCGCATGAACCATATCATTTTTAAGAATGAGGCAGCTGTTGAATTTTATTGCTGTGTGTATGCAAAATTTCACCAGTGTAACTGTGACTATGCTCTTTGCGTACCTTGTTTTGCTAAAATCATGGGGAAAGAGAAGAGGGGAGCCGCAGCCACAAATTAATTAGATCCTTACCTTTGGATGGAAGAGGAGTTTGAACAGGTTCCAAAGTGCAGTACAAAACATCAGCCAGATTTGAGGTATCATAGTGTGCACAACCTAAAGCTGTGCAAAGATGCTTACATGTTGAAAGAATCACATCATGCATCCTTATCAAGAAAAGGCAAATTTGTTTCCCTACAGGTTGTTTTTCATGCAAAAAGCGATTTGAGATTTCAGGAAGCAGAAAGAAATAGTTCACCTAGAATATCTATGTAAATCTTACTCAATACATATATGCAATTTAAAATTTAACAAATAGTATCATAATATACTATCAAGTATTGTAAAATGCGTAACAAAACGCCTTTATGAATGAGGTACATACTAAAATTACTTTGATAGGATTTTTTTCATGTATAATGTGTGTATAATGATGAATCCACTATGAACTAGTTATACATGATGCTCTATACAATCATTATACAAGGATTTGTCATTATACATAACATTATACAGCAAATTTTGCATTATATTGACATTATACATTCAAAGTAGCATCGAGAGATAATGCATTATGTCTACATTATACATTAAAAAAAGTTAACACTATACAAACAGTATAAATCAAAACACTACATATATAATATTGATTTTTCGCTGCTGTGATCTAAAGGAGCGTACAATTTTTGATCACTAATTTTGACAGCACTGCAATTTACAAACATAACAAGAGAGGGAGAAAAGGAAAATGTATTGGATATAATGATTGACAATTGTACAAGCCAAAATAAAAACAATAAAATCTACAGATTGGTTCTTTACCTTGTTGATTTGGGATAGTTCAAGGCAGTCAACTTTGATTTTCTGATAGCCATGGACACCAATAATTCTGCAGACATACTCTTATATGTTTTCAAAATGATTCATAGAATCAAAGATAATCATTCAATGAAAGCTTTATTTGAAAATCTTAGTCAGTCTACAAGAGTTCCCTGGATACCCAGGAAGCCTCCTTTGTGGACTCCTGTGCCTCCCATCTGTTTTTGGGTATGTGACATCATGAATTTGTGCCAAGAATGTGGCTTATTATCCTTCTCATGTCTTTACTGTCTTGTCACTCTGTTTCGCCCTACCATGCTGTTCACATCAATAAACGCTTTAATTATTCAAGGTTGGGTATATCACTAGTAATAAACCAATCCTAAGGAAGGAAATCGTCAAAAAATCTGATACAGTATGCTGCCACCACCTCAAAATACTCCAAGAATAACAATTCTTTATTATTGATAGATATGTTGCTGGTCATTCAAAATGCTATTTATGCAATAACCTCAACCCAGCTCATCTAATCTTTAAGTTTTTGTCATGCAAACAAGTGTGGTATAATTATTGCTTATGCATCTATCGAATTCAATAATTCACCAGTGCATTAATCTACAAACAATGTTTGTTAAAAAGCCAAGCATGCAAACTTTTTTGCAATGTCAAAACAAAGTTGTCCACTTCCTACTTATACATCCTTTGAAATTCAATTACATCCCATTGGTTCAACTATGTCATCAACCTCCATGTATACAGTTTTCTGTTAGACTGTGACAACCATTCTGTTGTAAACCTTCCAATCTAATGTTAGCACAGATAGCACTAAATTTATCATACCAATTTCTATTGGTTTCAGCATATTGATGAATTAATGAAGTAGTTGCTAAAATGATTACTGTAACTATTATTCTCCTTTTTGACAACTTCCAGCCATCCATGATGACAATGGCAAACAACATTGCTCCCATAGTGCACTTCAATTGTGTTAGTTTCAATTGACCCCTGCTTTCTCAAATTAAATATGAATAGTCCCACTATTGTGTCATAGCCAATTTTGGCTTGCAGTCAAAAATGAACATGAATTTTGTGTATGGAATTGCTGTAACATAAACACTTCACTCTGTCACATTCCAGGCCCTCTCATGCCATCAACCACCATATTCCTTCTTGACATAGTGCTTAATGCTATTTACCTATCTGTATTCTTGGAACATCAGACAGCATTTCAAACAATGTTTGACAACCAAGATAAAATGAACCTAGCAATCACATTGTAGTGTGCTTTGGGAAACATAACTTGTCTGAAAATAGCACTATCAACAATTCAGGGCAGCTTGAGATTTGTAGTTCCCACTATCTTTGAACTCTGATATTTATATTGTAGGCTGGACTTAAATATTATTGTTCTGCACACAATGTCCTGCAAAGAGAGCCTATACCAATGAAATCCAACTTGACAATATGATATATTTTGGTATTGACTTGCAGCCATTTATTTTTCTTGTGTCCTTACTACTGTTTTGTCACTATGTGTTGCCTCAACACTCAACACACTGTTTAGTTCTAAACATCTTTTCTCATGAAATATAATATTGATAAATATTTTGATTATTTGAAGCTAGGTATATCACCCCCTTCCCAAAAATACAACCCTGATGAAACATCAGCTTGAAAATTATTTGAGCATCATTTCATTCACCTGTACAGAGATAAATAAGCTCAGAATCAAAATCTAATTGTCCAAGGACTATTCATCATTTTGCATCAATCTCAGATGGAGATCAAGGAGGGAATGGTTGATGATTGGCATCTCTCTTGATGATTGATTAAAGAGATATTGTGATCTTTGGCGTAGTTCTATAGTAACTATTGTAGTCAATAATAGATTAAATTATTTCAAGATTGTGATGATATGAATTGGATATTGTAAGGCTTTTTATGCCAGAGGAATACCAATGATTGGAGTTATTAACAAAAACGGGTTTTTTAGCCAACAAATTGTTGGAAAATGACTTCAAATTGCAGTTGCAAAATTAGGACTGCCAGTAAGAAATGTCAAAGTTTTATTGAGTCTTAAAAGCTTCTTACGAAGCGTTTCTCCGAAATAATGAGTCTATTGGCTCGATCTGCGTTTCGTTCTCTTGATTTCCGACCAATCTGCGCTGTGACAAAGTGACGATGCCACGGATTCGCTATCCACACTTTTCCTGCGAGTCCATTTCTTAGTCGTAGGTGCGTTACTCTCACGAAAGTGCAGTTGTTGTGATTGGTATCTATACTTGTGGTTGGTGTTTTCAGAATCACGCTTCACATGATATGATCGAGACTGGGGTGAATTAGTAGTACGGTGATCTCGAACGGCATCTCGAGACGAATTCTTTTGTGGATCGGGGAATGCCTCGGGTGTGACATCTTCATCTTTATTGATATTTACATGTTCGGATGAGCCGCTCCTTCGATGTCTTGAGCCTCCAAGAGTGGGATATTTTTCTCCGTTGACAATGAAGTTGCGGGGAGAGCTCCTCCTCCAATGTTTGGCGTATGTGGCAAAGTCAGGTGAGTAGGTAGAGGCAGCCGCAGTGCGAGATTCTTTATTGCGCGGGCCGGGGTCAGCAAGCGCTGCTAGTAAGGAATCTATTTCATTACTGACTTCGGTCATATTGAAAGAGCTCCTCCTTCGGTGATTCGGGTCTATTACATTGTATGAATGAGAGGGGACGGCAGTCGATTTTGCGCTTCTAGGGTCAGATCCGACTTGGAAGTTTCCGGACGAGTTCCTCCTTCGTTGTTTTGGGGTCGTATCAGAGTCAAGCAAGTAGCCGGAAACACCCCCGATACTGTCGAATGAGCTTCTCCTGCAATGTTTCGAATGTATGACAGAGTCAGGTGGGTGTGAGGCGGAACCCCCCCTTTGATCTGTTCTAAGATCAGAACCTCTAGCAGCAGAATAAGACGCCTCTCCGACGTTTTCCGATGAACTCTTCCTGCGATATTGTGAGTCATTCACAGGGTTTGGTGATTGGGAAGAGACAATCGCCCCGCGCAATATTCTAGAAGTGGATTTAGTAGACATTGACGTCTCATTGTCTTTGGCGTTGTTTGACGAGCTTTTTCTACGATATTTCGAATCTGAGGTAGTTTCATATGGTTTGATAGTAACAGCTTTTCTATTGTGCATCCCTATGGCATCGTCACCATTGGTGGTAGAAGAGGAAGCTATCGCACTACCTCCTCTGCTCTCACAAGAGATCTTCCTTCGATTTTTCTGATAGCTTGTACGATTTGAATCGTGCACTTCGTGTGTTTTCCGACACTCGGCAAGTTTGGAGAAGGCCACCGCAGATTCTGGACATAGATCATCCGATTTCCTCCTAGTTTGTTTCGATTCTCGGGGATAGTCTTTCCCGTCAGACGGCAGGAGGACTCCATGAGACTTTGCTTTCGGGAGTGCCAACGAATTCTGCCTTCGGTTTATTTCATCTTCGGTTGACTCTCGCGAACGTGGTATTGCGAATAATGGACATTCGTCTCTGCATGTGACTTTTCTGAGTATGGCGTCGTCCTCATTTACCGATCCAAGCTTCCTCCTGGACGACATCGTGCGCTCGTCGTTCCCTCCCTTGAGCGCCATTATCTTTTCGACATCGCCTTCTACATTCATTCCTAGCTTGGCATTCCCAGAGATCTGTCCCAGGTTTCGACTTGACATCTTATCTACTAAGAAACCAAATCGCGTTGCTGACGATTTCAAGGAGGAATTGAAGGAACGATTCTTTCGTCCGGCTTGCCCGGACTTGGTTCTGAGAGAAACCTTCGAAGTATTGGAGTCGAAAGGGTTCTTCTTTTGAACTATTTTCCCCAGTTTCTCGCCCAGCTTCTTGTCTAGAAGAATGCTGACCTTCGATCGTCCTTTATCGATTCTATCAGGTATGAAAACTCCACAGTCTTCTTCTCTCTCGTCGTCGTCTCCGCTAGAATCGCTATCGGTGCTGCCGCGATCGCCATCGCCATCGGTGCTGTCGCTGTCGCTATCGCTATCTTCAAAATTGTCATCGAAATCAAGAGCTCCGCTCTCAATATCGCAATTGTGACGATCTTCCAAAGTGTCATCAACTCTATACGTCACTCGAGAAACCAACGAATTTTGCTTCGCCATTTCGGACGGAGCAAAGTCGCTTTTCAACTTGCCATCTTCACCCCCTTCCCAATCGTCACTCCTGCTCCGGTGAGCGGTTCTAAAAAAAGCATAATTTCTTTCCGCAATCTCCCGTTTTGACGAACGAAGCGAATTCAACATCTTGTCGTTTTTCATCTTATTCCTCGCATTTCTGAGATAGGACAGACTGCATAAGGTCAAGAGACACCACAGGGCAGCGATGCCCAATCCCGTGGCCACGACGATATTGAATCTCCGAGCGGGTCTCCGGCCTTCCGGTCCATTCTCGGCGGCTTGTCGTGACAGAAATTGCTCGTAGGTGGTGGGGGCCACGGTCGGAGGCAGAGTCGCTTCTTCGATCAAATTCACGGTGACTCCGTCGATGTTTTTGAAGTAGGAATAAAAGGCCTGTTGGTTGCGGAGGTCGTCGACAAAAGTGGAATTGGCCGATGCAATCACATTGAGAATCAGGATGGATGCCACATCCGGCGGAAGTTTGGTGTTGGAGGATCGAACGATGGTGGTGATTTCGACGTTGATGAGGGAGGGATCCTTCGAGAGGTTTTGGAAGGCGGACGAAGAATACGAAATGCTGTCGATGACGTTCTGCAATTTGCGAGCCTTGGTCCTGTACTTTTTGGAGGTGGAGGATACGACGGTATCCTTGACCTTTGCGATTTCTTTCAAGTGAGGGAGTTCTTGATGCCACACTTCCACGCTGAGCACGTCGACCATCACCGCAGACAATGTGGATTGCTTGAGTAAGTAGTTCAGGAGGACTTGTTGGTACTTGACAATTTCGCGATCGTTCATGACAATGTCGGGGACATTTTGCAGGGTGAGAATGAAAATAGTTTGGAGGAGACCATCGGGATCGTATGTATTGTAGTCGTTGATCGTGGCAGGGCTGGTGATACTTGCGTTTGTATTTGAATTTTCGCCATCGGCGGCATCATTGTCATTGCCGGTCTCAATCATATTGATATTCTCCCAAGTATCATTGTCATACTCGACTTCGTTGTCGTGTTCGTGTTCGTTCATTACATTGTGGGGAGTGTCCTCTACTTCTTGATCCGGAGCAATCAGCGCATTTTGTCCCGTTTCGTCGCCGGCATTGGATTCAATCTCTTTCTTGTCGGAGAAGTCGTCATCCCCGTTTCCGGCGAAAGGAGACTGGTGAGATTCCTCAAGGGATGGTGTTTGAGCTCCGTCGTTTTCGTTGTCGTCGTCGAGTTGTTCGGACGGCACTGCTAATAACGTTTCATCCGTCTGTGGATTGGCGTCCACATCATCATTATCATTTTCCGTCGTATTGCCAACCTCATCTGCATCAATCACATCATTCCACTTCTCATCGCCACCAACCACACCAACGGTGGGAACGGTCGTCGGCACGACGGGCGCCATCTCGCCCTCTTCTATAACATCTTCTGTATCTTTCTCGTCCTCTCCCGCTCCCACTCCCTGCGTCGAATGCGCTTCGCAAGGCCCAAAATCGTAATAATACCCATTTCCATCCTCATTTTCCACGTCTCCTTCGCACGGCATGCGATCGTAATAAATCCGTCCCAAAAACGAGCGAGGCGATCTGTAATCCAACGTCCGATCCGTCGCCTCCTCCAAAGGATACCTCAACACTCCCGCCCCTTCGTAAATTTCCAATTCCGGCGTGGAATACCGTTCCATCACCGCCGCCGCGGCGGCGCCGCTCGCTTCATTTTCGGCTCCACGACGACCGTAGACCAACCTGCCCGAAGGCAACGTCACGTAAAACGACCTGCTTCCTCCTCCGCCCGCCAAGGATACCGGCGCGAACTCCTCCCACGGAAGTCGAGTGAATTCGCACGTCGTCGTCGTCCCATTCGCCGCCGATTCGTTCGAGCATTCCCCTTTCGAAACGACGTTCCCTTCAGCGATCTTTTCGAACGCGGCGGCGTTTCCTTCGTATCCTTCCCACGTTCCCTCCTTGGTCCATATTTCGTAGTGCAATTCCTCGTCCGGGGAGGAGGATGCCGCGTAGATATCCATTCCGAGGATTCGGACCGCGTCGGCGTCGGATGTCGTTCGAACTCGAAAGAGGATGCCGTAACTCCTCGACGTGCCTTCCCACCACTTCTCGGGATCGTCGTTGCCATCGCGATTCTTCGCCGTCGTCAGACTCTGCACCCTCGCCCTCGTGGGACTCACCGTCGGCGTTGCCGTGGGTATGCTCGTCGGATGTCTCGTCGGAGTGCCGCTGGGACGGGGGGTCGGTCTCGTCGTGACGTCGTCGGCGGAAGTGGCCTTGAGATCTCGAACTCGTTCGAAGTAGGTGGATCCGACCCGGGAGGCTCGTTGGCGCAAGTCGGCGATGACGGTGGAAGAGGCGCGGTTGATGGAGGAGGTCACGAGGTGGTCAAGGTCGAGGTAGGGAGGGGGACGGTATTCGCCCGTGATGGTCATGGAGACGTCGAGGGCCGAGGAGGCGGTGGGGAGTTGGCGTCGCGGTGTGTTTGTTTCGACTTCGACTATGGTCGACGACGATCGGTTCGTCCGATGGTCGATGTCGATGAACTCGTCGTCATCTTCTTTCTCCCGCATCCATCTCCTCCTCCCTTCCACAGTCGTCTGTCCGGTGACGCCGGCACCCATCGCACTCACACCGTCTATTCCTTCTTCGCCAGCATGGCCGTTCAATGCCGCGGCCAAAACGTCCAAAATACTCTCCTCCAACACCCCGCTCTCATCTCCGTTCATCTTGCCCAATCCCGATCCTCCTCTTCCATCCCCATCGTCATCATCATCCTGTTCCTTCTCCTCCTCTCCGCCCAACAACGTCAAAATCAAATCGGAACTCCACCGCACCGTCGGCCGGACGCAATCCGACGCCACAAAACAATCTTGTCCTTCGTCGCAGTCGGAAGGACCGGACGGACAGGGTCTCGAACACGACGAGGCGGCGTCCATCCAATTTTTGCCGCAGAAGTTCGGTGGGATGGGTGCCATCGTCGTAGTAGCAGTAGCAGCAGTGGCATTGTCGTCTCCTTCGATCTCTTCGTCGTCGGCGTGGTCGGACGAGGCGCCGTCGCCGCCGCCGCATCCCGTGTAGAAGTGGCAGGTCCAGGCGACGTCGCCGTTCTGGCACTCGGCATCGAGACCGGAAGGACACGGCCGACGACAATTCCGGTAAGCATCCATCCAATTCTCGCCGCAGTAGCGGTCGTCGATGGGGTCGGTGGAGATGGACGAAGAAGAAAACGGGGAGTCTCGGTGGGGATCATTCGCGGGGGATGGTTGCGGTTGCGGTTGGATGGTGGTGGTGGTGGGGACGGCGAAGACGGGTGGCGGTGGTGGAGATGAGAGCAGGAGCAATGCAACGGTGGTTGGAAATACCGAGCGACGGATAGGGCGACGAAACGAGGAGGAAGAGGAGGAGGGAGGAAGATGATGATGATTAGGATGGCGATGAAACCGATGGAATGTGGATGCATTACCGTTGTTCATCGTGATGGGCACCGTCGACTTAGGAGCAGCAAGAGGATGATGATGCACCGTACAAACCTAGACAGAGAGAGAAAGGGTATGATGATTGATGGTTCTAAGAAGTAGATTTCATGATCTCGCTTTCTTGAGACATTCTAGAGAATTGTCTTTTGCGTGAATGTAGCCTTTTGAATTAAATATTTTAATCAATTTTAGACGGAAAGCCTCTAAAGTGTATTGCTGCCTGTTGTCAAATTAATGAGGGAACAATAAAACAATATGTTATGACGCAATGAGATATTGTATAATTTGCATTATTTTTCGATAGACAAACGTGATATGGTTGACGACGGACCTTCATGATGATACAAAGATATCATAGCTGGCATTATACAATGTAATAGATAAGATTACGAAGAAGGTGCAATGGATAATCAGAAGAAGACACTGCATTTTAATCGTAGAATATGTGACCAATAAAATAAGATTATGACTTCTCCCAGAAAACGATAATAGATGAATACTACGGTAAAAGTCGGTCTTTAAGAAACACAAAAATGTGCAGATTTGGTTCTTCTGAACTAATAGTGGAATCTTCAAATATTTGTAGAAATGGTAGTACTAAGTTTCCTCCAGTATTAATTTAGAAGAACCAAATCTGCACGTTTTTGTGTTTCTTAAACACCGACTTTTACGGTAGTAGTAGGGTAATGTACATTTTTTTTTTGCCACTATGGATCAATTCGGTCTTGAAATAGAACCATATGAAGGAGGCAATCTCAAACATGCAATGTGGATTTATGTCAATAGAGGTGTTTCAGGATTCTACAAGACTCTTTACCGCCATGAGATGAAAACATTGCATTGCTCATATCGTGTTAGTGGAACCTTCAAGCCAGAGACTGATATTCGTCTACCTTGGCAAAATAGCCAACGCCCCAAGAATGCAGGATATCTTCGATTCTGTAAAGAGAAGTTCAAAGATGGAATTCCTACAATTGAACAAATGCAACAGCCAGTACATTTACGTGAGATAGTATCTGCTGCAAGACATGCCAAACAATATGGTATGAAAGAAAGAGAATTTATAAACTTTGCTGCTGAAGCTTTTGCTGTTGCTGATTCAGGTCATAAAAACATTGGTAAACTCTCAATTAATGCTAATGAGAACCCTAAGCATGACTTGGCTGCCAGAAATGAGACTACAAGAAAGGATGTTATTGAAGAAACAAGGTTCGTGTCAAATGAATTAAAGAGAGGAAGAAAATCTTAACAATTGGAGGCAGATGAAGAATCTGTTGCTTCTTTTCATTCTATAAAAATGAATGATGATTCAGATTTGAATGATTATGAGAGGGATGCATTGAATGCAGTATTTGAGAACATAGACTCATTTGTTGATAAAAGAGAAGTTGGATTAAATATGACTATTGCTCACGGTGGTTTTGTAGATCCTTTTGTCAAACCCTATTGGTTATTTCAGAAAAGTTCAAGTGAATCAAGAAAATGGTGGAGAGTCTATCAAATCCAAGTGGAATGACTACAAAGAAGTTGGATTGAAGATGTCAACGGGGGGCGATCATTTTGGAGTGCAAGGCGGTCGTTTTTTAGATACTTTGTCAAACCCTATTGGTTCTTTCGGAGAAATTCAAGTGAATCAAGGAAATGGTGGAGAGTCTCTTGAATCCAAAAGGGATGACTCCAAAGAAATTGGAATGAAGATGTCAACAGATGGCGGTCGTTTTGTAGAGCGGGGAGGTCGTTTTGTAGATGCTTTGTCAAACCCTATGGGTTATTTTGGAGAAGTTCAAGTTAATCAAGAAAATAGTGGAGAGTCATTCAATTACATAAGGGATGACTCCAAACAAGTTGGAATGAATAAGTCAACTGGTGATGGTCCTTTTAGAGAGCAAGGCAGTCGTTTTGCCAATGCTTCATCAAAATCTATGGGTTGTGTTGGAGAGGTTTGCAAGAATCAAAAAAATGGTGAAGATACTCTAGATTCCATAAGGGACAGCTCCAAAGAAATTGAAATGAACATGTCAACTGGTGGTGGTGATTTTGGAGATCAGGGTGATCATTTGGTAGGTACTTCATCTAAACCTACAGGTTGTTTCAGAAAGGTTCCAGTAGATCAAAAGTATGGTGGAGACTCTGTCAATTCCATTAGACCAAGAGAAGTTGGAATGAAATTATGTTCAAATGCATCACAGAAAAGGGAGAGTGACTTTGTTGACAAAAACAGAAAACAACAGATTCAACGGATTTCTCCAACAAAAAATAATAAACATCATGAAAATATCAAAAAACCCATTTCTTTTATACATCCAATGAATTGGAAATCCAAAAAAGAAACCAATAAAAAGCAAGAGAAAAATTTTGAATCTATCCCAGATCAAATCAAGAAGAGACAAAAGATAGTAAAGGGGAGAAAAAAATGTGTAAGTAAGATTGTTTGATTTTTGGAACGTCAAAAATAGTTATTTCATGAATTTGCAACTTTTTTCTAGGAAACAAAATACATTTATTTTCCAACTGGAAAGTATTCGATGTATAGGTGCAACAAGGCTTTTGATAAAAATGTCAAGGAATGCATGTGGATCTTGTGCCAAAACTGCTATGACATTAGGTTGGAGGAACTAG
>JALLPE010000467.1:0-17254 GCA_036940025.1 Conticribra weissflogii
GTTCAATAGATTGACAGCATGATAGAAGTGGCGGTTCAGGAACAAAACCTGAATTTGGTTTTGATTGCTCAGGATAATCAGACAGTTCTTTATTTGGTGAATGTTCCACTTCAATTTCCATTAAACTATGGATATCACCACTGCAATGCCAATTTGTCCCTTGTCCCTTCCTTTGTAGTAATAACTGATATGATGTTGTGATGGATGGGAGTATGGTAATTCTTTTGTGAGAGTGAATTGGAATTGGTTTTAGGTATTAATAAGTTATGAATTATGGATGTTTGATTGGTCACAAATGATATCATGGCTTGTATTTAGTAAATAGGTTTGGTTTAGGTTGATTTATAGGGACTCATTTGTTCAAATTAAGTTATGCCTGGAATCAAAGAAAATGGTTGAATGAATCATCTGTTTCATCTCAAATGAAAAACTTATCTACTATCACGATTTTTTACTAGTAAAGTTTTAAAACCACATCTTTAATTGAGTTAAATGCTGGTTTGGTACAGTATGAGATTTTTTCTTTTTCAACAAGCTCTAACATTACCTTTCTTGTCTGACTGTTTTTTTCTTCAATCGGAAGAAGTCTTTCATATTTTTTTCCTTCTGAAATATTTCTTACCCTAAAACCAAGCAAGAAGTTTTCCTTCGAGGCTTGTAAAAAAATTAAACCAATAATCGCTCAAATCGATTCGCCAATGATCATGCTGAGTCATTGTGTTTCAGCTTGAAGATGCTTCTATCTCTCTCCTACTATTCTTTCTCAAAAGGACTCTGTTGAGAGTTGAGAGCTGCAGATGTGGGGGTGGGGTAGTTCAGAAAAGCATCATCTCCTTTTCATTCATTTTGCTTTGTAATCTTATTATCGTGTATCATCTGATCAGATAAATTTTTGCTTGCGTTCCCCCTCACACCGATTCTTCAACTCCTCTTTGATTTAGTCACCGAAACACCTTATGAAACAAGATGAGAATAATCCCATCCTTTCTCCGATTCTCTCGTTTCATACTTATTTTGATTACATTATCTTCATTCATATCGGTAGAAACTTTTACCGCGACAACCAAACAAAAGTCCCACTCCGAGGCATATCTGCTTCACAATTTCGCCATCCACTCGATAAGGAATTAACTAATTTTGTTGAAAGTGCACCATTTCAACCTCTCCTTGAACAAGCCATACGTTCTTCATTTAGTTTGGTGGAACAATCTGTTCGATTGGATCTATTGGGTTCCTCCGTCAAAGTTTCGGGAAATCAACTTCCGGAGCTTTATGAAGGGATGAACGAAGCAGCAAGAATTCTCGACATGGCAATAGTACCTGAGTTATACATCCAATCGAGTTCTCAGGCCAACGCATACACACTCGCTTTGCAGGGGAAAAACACGACCGCACTCGTAGTCATTACGTCGGCCTTGTTGGAAAGATGTACTAACGAGGAAATACAAGCAATCATAGGGCATGAACTAGGACATTTGAAATGTTCTCATTCTTTGTACCTTACCCTAGGTGGATTAGCATCGATTCCTCTTAGAATTCTGCCTGTGATTGGATCCCTGTCCGAAAATTTTTTGCAGGAGTGGCGACTTTCCGCAGAATATTCTTGCGATCGAGCTGCATTGCTTGTGGCCCAAGACGTCAATGTTGTGACTGGTGCAATGCTCAAGCTGTTTGCGGGGACTGATCGAGTAACTAACTCCGCAGCCTTTATCGAACAATCTAGAGAATACAAGAAATTGTTGGATAATGCCAATCCTTTAGTGAGAAGAAGAGTGATGAGAAGAGTTAGGACTCATCCTCTTCCAGTAGAAAGAGTGGTTGAATTAGAGGAGTGGGCTAAATCAAAGGAATACAAAAGCATTTTGGAATCATGCAAATGAACTCGTGGCAGAATGCATTCTTCATTCGAAACCACGAGCACAATATGGAACTGTTCACTCATATAACGACTCAAATTATAAGATAGTGATTTTTAAGTGCCATGGTGTTCTGCAGTGAAAACGTGGTATCAGCTCTTAAAAGCACTTTTGAGTAGTAGTCACAATGCATGTGAACTTATTCATGCTTATGCATACTGTCCTCGCTTAACTAGATACGAACTCTGAGGTCTTTCATATATTTTGCACACCCTTACTGTCTGAGTAACTGCAGATCTGAAAAATCCGAGGCACCCAGCCCATTCAGATCGTAAATATAAAATATTGTGTTCACCAGTGTTTTGAAAACCCTAGATCACTTCTTGCCCATTAAAATCGAAATGGTATCGGCTGGAATGATCGGGCTGCTGTTGTTATCCATAATCTCAATCAAATCCTCAATGGTGGCATGATTCTGCGCATGCACAAGTCTTTCCAGCCCAACATTCCAACTATCGGCATCACAAATTTCACTTGAATTGGCTGCATTTGAGTTGATGGATATGAATGGGTACAAAAATTTCTCAAACATGTTAGATTCCGAGAACTTTTCAACAAAGCCAACACAAAACCACGTCCATGCTGATACGAAGTCGGGATTCAACGTTGCGTGCATTCTACGGAATTCAAGGGTGCCATACTTTTTGAGGGACATAAGGTTGAGAGAATTCCATCTCGAGATTGTGTTCGAGATGATTTCGTGATTGAACACTTGGAGAAACAGATTACTTGTCGCGTCTGATTTTTGCTTAGTAGATGGTAAACTTGACTTTTCTTCCTTTTTTTCTTCTCGAGCCGATGGGTTGCTACAGTGATTGTGATTTCCGTGTGCGTGTTTGCGATATGAATTAAATACATGCCGAAACCATTCTGGCAAATTGTAGGGCTTAATATCATTCACTTCTCCACAACGATCTTTGTCTGGTACAACAACGAACTTTCCTTGATCCCAAGAGTGTTCCATCCATACAAACTCTGGTCCGCTAGCATACATCGGTGCCAGTGACCGATCGCGAATCATGTTCGGCATGGCAAAGGTTGAGATCACCCTGTCAAAGATTATCCAGCCGAAAATGATACAAAGAAGAGAATTCGTCGTATTTAAATCTGAATCATCATAGGTAGAAAGGTAAAGCGGTTGTCTAGGCCACGCCATTTCGTTCGTGACATTCACGTGCACATGAATTGATGTTGCTGATTGTCCAATGTCACTGACCAATGGTACCATTACAGCGCTTCCGTTTTTTGTACATGCCTCAGGGTTTTTCAACACTCCATTCAGCAAAAGCCTTATTGATGAATCAGCATGATCTTTTCCATCGGGTGGAGGAGGGAAGACATGATATAGTTCTTTAGGTGGTAAAGGCGACTTATATTCTGGAGATGCCTGTGATGCTTGAATGGACTCGGGATCGATGACTCCGCATTTCTCAAGAAGATGCAATGGCATCTTCACTCTTCCACCTAAAATTAGACTGTTGAGTGTACTAAAATCAATGCCGCTTTCTTCCCCGCACATTTCCAATGTGCTAATATGCTTTTGAATTCGCTGATGCAACTCTACTCTCGACGGAGGAGCATTGTTCTCAACGTACAAATCGTGTGACACGGAATATTGCGAAAGGTGATTCCACATCTCACTCGCCACATCGATAAGACTTTTATCAGCTTTGTTTTCGATGAGTCGACCGATGTGTGCTTCCCTTGCATTGTGGACGGCAACCGCGAATTGCTGTCAAAGAAAGAAACCAGATTGGCGTTAAGAAGAAATGAACACTGTCGATTGAATAGTGACAATGTTTATTTGCACAGTCAAAGATGCAATTGATCACCGGCAGCACACAAACAAATCTGTTCGGTAGGTGCAGAATTAAAGTTGCTCACCTGAGCATGAGTGAAACAATTACTCTCATAATCCGGAGGCATTTGAACAGTTTCCAGTTCCAGACCAAATCCTCGTCTCTTTATGGCATTATTTTCCGGATAACAAGGATCCTCACCATGATCGAAACCTTCAAGTTGCCGTTTCATAATATTATCTATCTCAGTCTTGGCATTTTCCAAGTCATTTGGAAATAATCTAGGAGCCCAGATTACATCCTCCAAGTTATATGTTAAAGGAAGATTCGGCGGCGGGGTGATATGTATGCATCTGTTCAGAACCACGACACCCCTATCCCTATCACTCCTCAATGTGTTGATCACATTGTCATGGTTATTTGAGGATGCTCTGCTGTGGGAAATTTCAAGGATTGCCAAGTATTCTGGATAAAATGACGTTAACTTTAACCTCTCATCGTCAGAGAGAAAGACGTTTTTGCAATTTTCATTTTTCGCTTGGACGTTCCACTGAAGTGACAGCTCCGGAAAAGAACCAATTTCAAAAGATACTTGTTTGGAAGCAACGAGCGCCATTGATGGCCTTTTGACAATGCCATGGATGGAAAGTTTGGCGGTTAGTATCATAGGGCGCATTGACGATGAATCAATCGCTTCCATGCACATCTTTCTACTCAGCGCCGAGACAAGATATTCCGACAAATCTTCAAATGGACCCCACTCTATCTTTGTAGCAATGTCTCCAGTGTAATAGTACCTTTTCAAGTCATCATTGAGTTGTTCCAAACCTAGGAATAGAATGTCCCGGGGCTTGGTCGAGATGTCTGCATCTTCGCTTTCCGATAGGAAATCGTTGCCAACACCAGCGTCCACATCGACATCTTGCCGCCATTCGGCAAGAAGCCGCATCGCATCTCCATAGCAAGGAGACGTGACAATTTTGGGGTGACAAAGGTTACAATTCCAAACATTCATTTTTTCACATCGAAAATGACATGATTTGGTACGAAAATTGGAACTATTTTGTATTACAGGACTACTACTATTGATCTTGTTTCTATTTCATGGCTGTGATGAGCGGAATTTTGGTTGGTTTTTGGAGCAGTGCAGTTGCGAGTTCCAAACTCCGTATTCCTAAAAAATTTCCATGATCTTCGAATTTCTTTTTTTGTCAAAGAGGCGGTGCCTCATCGAAGGAGTCGACAGTAGTAGGAGTGAGGAAGGAGAGTATGTGCCATTTTTCTCAATATAATAGTTGTATCGCAATATTTATTGCGGATTCGCAAGTCTTTTGTACTTAATTCTACAAATAAGTATGTACCATAAAACAGAGGATTCTCGGCATCATCTCCAGCTTCTCACAATTTGACAATTAATAACTCCTGGTTTTCAGCACACAATTATTACCTAGGATACATTTTCTCGTAAAACTCATAGAATTAGATTTTTGTGCGTACGTACGCCTTTCCTTTCTCTCTCTCTATTTTCTTTGTCTCCATGAATATTGATAAAAAAGCAAGTTCGATGTAATTTGCATCACAACATCATCTACTATTGTACCTCTAGAGAGAAACAAGAGTCCATGAAAAGTTTACTCGAAGACGATGGCTTCGCCAAAAGATGATGATCGATAAAGGATTCTTGGTCCCCATGCATAGACACACATGTCGAATACTCTCTGTTGCAGTGCTTGTCAGACACTTCTTGTGTATTTGAGAGGTTGTCCCTAAATTAATCAAATGTACAAGATTTGGTATTATAAATAATTCGAAGTATATTTTCTTAAAGTCTGCACTGGACACTGGAAGTTTAACTTATTATTTCATCACTAAAATGGTAAATTACTCAGTCTTTGCACTTGCAGCTGCGATAGCAACAGCATCCGCCGCCAGATCGTCACCGTTCAAACTCGGCAAGCGCAACCTTCGTCGCGGAGACCCTGCGACTAAAGCCCTTTTGAAGAAGGCAATTCCTTACAGACAAGGCAGAAAGTCTCGTCAACTTCAAGAACAAAACAATCAGATCGACGGATCTTATAATCTCAAATTTTCCCAATGCGTGGATATTAAGACACTTGATGACAATCTTTTTGGCGATGACATGATTTCTTATGCTCAAGCTGGCCAAGTTGTATCGTCTAGATCATATGTTCTGTTCCATGTCTGCCAAGGAAGTAACTGCTATTACGAATCCGAAGACGATCTTTACATTGTTGACTTGGCCACCTACCTGAAAAATGTTGCTGTCTACCATGCAAGCAAGAGGAGAAACTACTGTAATGCCTGTAACCAGTTCGCGGATTCTTGCAATGCGGATGTCGATATGGAGGCGGAGCAAGCCTACGGAGCTGCTGAAGATGGTGGTGATGAGGGCGGCATTGAGCAAGAGCAGGCCGAGGAAGAAAATGTCGACGGAGATGACGTGGCTGCTGACTCTGTTGATGGCGGAGAAGACAATTCCGATATGGAGACTTCTGAAGATGACCATAGTGACGATGAAGATGTGGAAGACAACGAATCATCGCAGGACGAAGAAGAACAAGCCGTAGAAGCAGATGCAAATGCATATGGTGCCGCTCAAGGACAAGACGATGCCGACGCGGGAGATGACATTGAGGAAGAGAGCGTTGACATGGACGGAGATTCCTTAGATAATGAAGAGGACGTGGAAGCAGGAGAATCCGAGGAAGATGCAAAAAGCGAAGATGAAGACGAAGACGTGGTCGAAGACTCTGTCGATGATGCCGATAGCGAAGAGGAAGAAGTCGTTGAAGCAAATGCAAATGCATACGGTGCAGCACAAGAACAAGATGAAGTCGAAGAAGATGAAGAACTAGACGATGAAGTCGTAGACGAAGACAAGGTGGAAGACGAGGTGGAAGAAGATGTAGAAGTCGAAGGTTCTGTTGACGACAACGAAGAGGAAGAAGCCGTTGAAGCAAATGCGAATGCATACGGTGCAGCACAAGATGAAGACGGAGTTGATGAAGATGAAGAACAAGACGATGAAGTCATAGACGAAGACAAGGTGGAAGATGAGGTAGAAGAAGTAGTTGAAGATTCTGTTGATGAGGTTGAAGATGTGGATGAAGAAGACGAAGGTGAGAATATTCGAAAAGGATACTTTCAATTTTCTCTTCTTTGGACAGCATGTGCTAACTGTAAATAAATGAATATTCAAAATATAACCCACAGAACGAAAGCTGGAGACAGTTTCCCAACGTCGCACGAAGAGCCTAATAGACTGCGAAGTTTGCTCTGCGTACAATTGTTTCGATGATGAAGACGAAGATGTCGATGATGGAGCGACGACTCAAGATGAGCTAGATGGAAACATTGCCGATTGGATCGCCAACCTCGCTCAATGCCAACAAAGTGGTGTTCAATTGAATGGGATGAACATATATGTCGGCGCAATGTGCAGCCCATATGGAGATGGAGTAGAACTTGCCGTTTTCATGGACGAGGACTGTACCATGTACACTAACCAAATGACATTCAGCAGCGCTTATGATTCTTATAATGGACAGGAAGCGAATGGAAACGACGGTCTTAACTATGCGGCATTTGCCGAAATCTATATCAAAAATTCATTCACGGAAGTTATGCCTTGCCTCAATGAGGAGTACGCCGACCCCAACGAACAAGAAAATCAAGACGCCGAGGAAGACGAGAGATATGAAATCAATGACTATTGCAAAGAAATTTTGAACAATGGAGCCATCGAATACTCAACTTGCGACGCCGATGAAGACGAAGAAGAGCAAATGGCCGAAGAAAATGCTGAGGAGAACGAAAATGCGTGGTACACCTACCAAATGACTGCCGAGAATGCACAAAACTTGGAGCAAGCGTGCGCTACTGTCAAGAAGCTCGATGGCGAAATCAATAATTTGTATGACGAGAGTCATTCTGGAACATGGTACGCACGCAACAAACGCGGCCAAATCATTTCCAATAAGAGTGAGCAGAGGTCTGGGATGGGAGCCGGAGCCATCAGCTCGATCATTCTCGGCTGCGTTGTCGCGTTTGGAGGCGCTGCGTACTTGCTCAAGAACAAAAAACACGCAACTGTAACCTCTGAGTATCAAGGTGGGACTTTGTCGTGAGCACCTGGTATATTTGTGTTCGGTCGGCTAGGAAAAGATGATCGTATCAATCGAGAATTTAGATATGTAAGTGTATGGTGCCGTATAATCCGTCGAAAGTCATAACAATGTGTTTATCCGATAAAAGTTTAACCGTCAGATTAATTCTATTAATTATAAATTTTTTGATAAGAAAACCGGATCCATATTGCAAAGTCAGCTCGTTTATTTCCAAAAGCGGCATAAGAAATCTAACGAACTAAACGAAAAAACTGTAAACTGCATGTTCTATGGCAATGTCAACAGACTTATATGATAACAGAAACAAAAGGGTCAAGGCACATCCATTGTGGATATCACGAATCAGATAGATGCCGACTGGAGCCCATAATCCCTTTGTAAAGACTTTTTTCCTTACCCAGCGTCTCGTGAGGTACTTTCTCCATTTATCTCCTCCCGACACTGGTATATTAAAACAAAAACACTACTTGTATGAAAACTAACACTGTACAGACCCAACGCCATTGCAGGCAATCAGACACTAAGCTCCGCTGCCAGTCCACAAACATTACATGTCTAACTCAACTCCACCCCGTCATTCCGCATGTAAGCGTCACCAACCTTCTCTTCATCTTCCTCTTCCGTATTGTTCCCCATCCCCAATAAAGAATAGACATTAAGCGTAGATAGTTCGTAATGCAAAACACACGTGTAAATAGTCAAGAGAGCGGTGATTGTCACAATCACCCCAAGTATAATTTTTTGCCATTTGGAGAATTTGCTTTGCTGGCCATAGTACGGTTTTGGTTGATAGTAATCGTCATCAGTTTGCCTCTGCAAATCTCTTCGTGGGAATTGTTGTCCTTTCTTCTCGCCCAATGCTTCGTTTTGTTGTAAATTTTTTTCTGTGCCAATCTTCTCAAATACATTTTGCACTTTCCCATCGGGATCCTTATTTGGCACGGAAGCTATGGTGTGGTAATTATTAATTGTCACATGAATATCGTGATTCAACCTCGTCACACCTGTGCTAGCGTAAGATGACTTCGTTGATTGAATAGGAATATCAGAGGCACTGGCAAGTTGGACGGCAGCGACAAAGAATAGGAACAGAGACGACAATTTGTGCATTTTGAATGGTGTGTTATTTTGGTGAATTTTCTCGGGGGGAACGGGGACGAATGGGATTCTTGGTTCATGTCTTGATTGTGGGCCACTGTGTGGCGATGCCGAAGTTTTGAGAAATAAACGGGGATTCATTTGAAATGGTGTGATAATCACAAACGCTTTGAAATATGACCTCCAATGACCAACGAATGCTCGCTGCGCAATGATGCCATTTTGGGCAGAATAAAATACCTATTATCGTATCATTTTCGGAGCAAGGAGTGTATTGTACTGCACGATACGGCGTACAGGCATCGTTAAACACCACCATGGAAAAAATTCTCCCCGTCCGTCGGTGCTCTTCTGATTAAATACACAATGACGATGAAATGTATAAAATAGGGATCGAAAAATAATAGCAATGAGCAGAATACCATACTAAAGTACATTTTGACTTTACATAATAATCTTCATACCTGAACAACTACCATGAACCTACAATACATACTGAGCACTTACCTAAGCCTTTTTCTCGCGACTGACGACTAATGTTTCTCATTCGCCTCGTTGGACACTACTTTTACTACGTAACAATTTATTTGGTTCAATACACACGAACTGCTGGAAAGTTCTCAATGAAGAAAAAATGAATTGGATGATGGTTTCACATTTGCACATGATCCACTATAGGATTCGACCCATCCCCGACCGCAACGACTCCAAATCTCATAGGCAACCAAGCAAGATCCAAAAACAACAAACTCCGCCCTCCTTCAATTTGTTGACACCCCTGCATTTTTGACATGTGTTCAATATTATTACGTGTATTATAAACAGTAACGTTGCTCGTGGAGGCATTATTGCTAGTACAACTTGAAGGCAGGGCCAATTTGATTCGCTGTAGCAATTCCATCATAATTTTTCAACAATCCGCCTTCAAAAGGAGCAGCATCAGCAGCAAACGCATCAGCAATGAGACCATTCCGAGCGTCCGGGATCCTCGACGAAGGCAACGATGTCGATCCATCCTTCGCAAGGAACAACGACCGGGACCATCTCCTCCCCAGATCTGTCGTCACCTCAAAGTCATCATCAGCAACGATGAAAACAACCGTGAACCAATCAAATCGTCAATCACGCGGCAGCATTAGAAATATTACCAATACAATCTCTAATGTCCGTGACAGAATCACGGGCAAACCTCCAAAATATCCGAGATCTCCAACGACTCAAAATGCTACGCAGCAAAGAGGAAAAAAACACGAATTCAACAACGGCTCGGTTCAAGCCAGAGTAAAATACGAAAGTTTACAACAATCACCACGCCGGCCTTCGAATCCTTTACCACAACCGTCATCGTCGTCATTATTACAATCGCAACCTCAATCGTCTTCGATAAGTCCAGCGCAATCCATTCCTCAAACAATAAAACCAAGAACGACTCCACCCAACCAAATCCTCAAAGAACAAACAGATTTCGAAACCTTTTATCGCGACAATGAATACGACTGCGACTACGACGACTATCACTATTCGTGCTGCAGTATATGCTGCGATGAAGACGGATGCAATTTCCAACTTTCGAGGCATTGCAACGAGGGAGTGAAGAATTTATGTACCATCGCCATTTGGGCAATGCTCGTATTTGCGATCGTGAATCGGTTTTTGATGCATATGGGAATGTTTTATGCTAGGGGGAGGAGTGTTGGGAGGGCTAGACATGGCGCAGTGGATACTGTTCGGAGGGATTTTGATGCAGGAATCAATGGTAGTGAGAATGGGTCTGATGCGAGGAGTGTGGAGTTTGGAGGCAGTAATAAGGTCGATTTTGATATTCACAATGGTGCGGACAGGAAGAGAATGTTGGATGGAGAAATAGGAGTCGATGCGGATGTTGGAACTTTTGTGGAAGGGGAAGGCGGATTGAAAAGGATGCACTATGTTTTTTAGTAGTATAGAACAATGATAGTTCTTATCTGGATAGCCGCTAATAATGATCTTCTATTGAGTTTATTGAATCAATTCAAATTTATAAGCGTTATCGCTTGCAAGCCTTCTAAATACAAAAAAAAACAATAATGATTGAGGCTTAATGCAGGTATGCAGAGCTAAGACAGTATGGATCGATAGAAGGGTAGCAACAAACGATTACTTTGTTCCCAATGAGAAGTAGTTACAACCTTTTTAATGATAAAGTTCCATTTTAAAATTTCAAGTATGATGTGTTGATTCGTTGCATGGAGGATGACTAGTTAGTTAGTCTGCCATGTACCTCCTAAATCTTGGATTTTAGGCGTCTCCAAGCAGTCGCGCTGTGGGGAGGGATCCACCGCGCCACTACTGAAGTAAGGGTCGCGAAAGTGATAAACGCTAAATTCAAAAATCTTATTTTCAATTAATTGATGTTTTGTTTATTTGTCACCTGACTTGGAAACTTGAAAAATATAAACTTCTACCATAACTTGTCCTTGTTTTTGAGTTCTCTGCGACATTTTGAATTCTTTTCAAAAATGATTCCAAAATGCTTGTGTGGATATTAATTTTGGCTATCTTCGTCTTATTAGATATTAGAACGATAGGGCGTTCTATTTTGCCTAATTTGCGTGTTTATGACAAACGTAGTTTCATTTTGAATGCGGAAACTCCGTGCAATACCCTGGGTAATTTGCATATTTTGTATGGTTCGTTTTTACCCGGGCTGCAAATTGTAGCAACAAAGTAATGTTGCACCATATTTTTATTAGAAACTAAGAGGCCACCTCCACTGATGGAGTTTCTTGTTCGGCCGTTGCAGCACAACAAATCTTGATGGCTGTTCAGCTCGATACTTCCTCTTTGCAAATTCCTTGGGTATTATTGTAAGATATATACCATACATTCTAAGATTTTTCGAAAGTCCCGAGGCTGGTCAAATTTGATGCCGACAATGATACGACAGCCGAAAACATCATGAAAAAGGAACAAGATGACTAATTTTTAGATACTCGCTTGGTACTATCACGAGCCATCCCATCCGGCCACGATCCGCTTCGTCTTCTCTATCTATTTTATCGCATTCCATCATCACTGATGAAATATAACAAAAAAATAACATATTACCGTGTACCCTCGAGTTGATAATTTCCATCAACTCATTCGAATCCACAAACAACGGATATTCTTGACGATGGCATTGACATCGTCGTGTCCCACACAACCTGGTCAACCCAACCGGCGTCGGCATCGTCGCCTCCGTCCCAGTCACATTTCCACAAGCACCACCGTTTTTCTCCTGACAAGCCTCTTCTCCTCCCCCCTTTCCTCCCAAGCCACCTACCTGGGCCCCACCTACTGCGGCCCCAAACCCGGCACGACCCCGACGGCCCTCCTCCCCTCCGCATCCGCCAAGAAATCCGGCCTCAAGGGCTATTCCAGCTACAATCACCTCTTATTCGATCTCGTGGCCATCTCCTCTCTCTACCGGCACGGGCAGCCCATCGACCCCGACAAGTTATTGTTCAAAATCTGTCCCGGGAGCATCATCGATCTGGATTCGGGGACGTTGCCGTTGGGGTATTTGCCCGTCGATGTGCCCAAGGTGACGATTCAGTGCGGAGAGCGGGGGGAGAGGGGAGCGAGGAGCGATGCCAGTAGCTTGAATGGGCGGTTTGTCGGCATCGGCGGCACAGAGAGCGGGATGGGTGGTGCGGCGGGAGCGGGTAGCGCGTGCATCATCAGAGGAGGGGGGAAACGCACCCCGCTCTCTCAGACGTGGAATACGGAACCCAATTCCAATTTTAAAAATGGGGTTGCCGGCATCGTGGGGGGAGGGGCGGGGAGTTTGGCTCAGGTTTATGTTTATGGGAAGACGGCGTTTGAGGTCACGTTGAGAGGGTTGACCTTTGATAATTCGCCAAACGCTAAGGAAAAGGAAATTTTCGATGCCTTTGTGAAGGAGTTCGGGGAGGAGGCGTTGGGGGACGATGATGCCTTTGGAGTGGCAGGGGAAACGTTGGATAATAATGAGTCGAATGGTCAAGGAGCCGAGAGCGGTGCCTATTCTGCAAGTAGCGTGACGAGCAGCAATACTAATGAAATGACGGAAGCACCTGGAGGGAGCAATAGTGCCTACGATGCCTTTGCGGACTCGCAACAACAGAATCAAGAATCGGGAACTCTGAGTGGAGAGCCGGAAGAGCCCCTCACCGGAAGTGCCATGGGATCTGACTTAGATTCCTGGGGCGGGCCCAGTCAGTTGGAAGCCCAAAATGGTGTGACCGGGATCGGAGGCGGTGGAAACATCGATTTAGACTACATGCCATCCGAAGAATTGGACATTACTACAGACACAGACTACAGCAATAACGGTCAAAGGAGAAGGAGACTTCAACAACAAACCATCGCGGAAACGGAAACCACGAGAGGAATACGACCGGCCAATCGCTTTGCCGCCATTGCCGTCAAGGGGAATGGTTTTGGCGATGATGCCGGACCGACAATTATCACGATTGACAATTGCAAATTCGAATATCATCGTGGATATGCCGTGCTCGTGAGCCCGGGGATCGAGGAGCCGGATTTGCCTTTGGCGCCCAAATTCGATTTTCATCAGCAGCAGCAGGGTCAACAGCAACAAGAACAGCAGCAGGGTTCTACAGTTGCTGCCACCTCACAAAATGGCAATGCAGATACGAGTGCAAGCACGAGTGCAAACGTGAGTGCCGGGACGGATGTCGACGCAGCATCCGACGCATCAACAAATTTTGCCACAGATGCCAACACGAACGCAGATGCCACAGATCCATTCGGCTTTTCTCCAGGAAATGAGGAATCGTCATCATCCACTACTGCTGCGACCACCGATCCATGGGGCTTCGATGCAGCCGGAGCGGGAGCCAGTTACGATCCCGACACCGCCAACAACCTCAACCTCCGCCGCCACGATCGCAAGCGAAATCGCAATCTCAACCTCCTCGACAATGGCGCCAACTTCATTCCTCAAAGCGGCCATGTAACCTACTACGACAACACAGCTTCTATCAATTACCAAGACGGAAGGAGAGTCAAAATCATGAACTCGGAATTCACCAATAACATCGTGGACGACACTCATACCGCTGGATTGGTCACATCAGCCTATTCCTTGACTTTGACGGGATGCTTCTTCCAAAAAAATACCGCAAGGGCCATGGTCTTCGTTTACAATAACGATGCATTAGTCGAAAACACGGTATTCGCGGAAAACACCGTGGAGGTATCGACGATAATCATGTCCAGCCCCAAGGATTCCAAGCCCCTCTACGATAATTTGGGGGAGGTGGAGCCCACTCACCTAGTGGAGAGGAGTTGTTTCTTGGGATCGCAAGTGGGTATGTCCAATGTCCTTGCGACGGATGTGGCCACCACTGGGTTCGGGCAGAGGAATAATCATGCCACCGGGACGTCTTTTTCTTGGATTTCAAGTTGCGAAGGAGGTGCAGCCGAACAGGATGGGGAGGATTGTTTGGATTCAGGGATGTGTGATGGGACGTGTATTCAATTTACAGAGGGAAAGTGTTTGGCGGATAGGGATGGAATTACTGGTTTATATAGTGCTGCTATAAGCACTCTGTGGAGTGTTTGGGCTGTTCGGGCGACCATAGGGGTTGGTCTCATCACTGGATTGAATCTCACATTGTAGTTGTCGTCTCCAATAAATTGTATAATATCGTTACTCTTATTAAAAAACAACCAAAAAAACACTCATTTCAACATATTCCCGGGATGAATTTACTCAGCATATTTCCATCCATTGACTTTGGCATCAACTGTGGTATCTCGATGTAGAGTGTATCATTAACTTCATATATTCATTAACATACTGTACTCATTTCATCGAAATTCTAAGTTAAGTACACTATCAATTGCAGCCATTGACCAAAATGATTTTTTGCAACAGATAGCATTACGGAACGGAGAGGGGGTTTGATTGGTATCATCAAGAATCAAAATCTGAAACCTAAAGTTGGATCTCAACTAAACACAAAACAAAAACGAAACGACGCCTTTTCGACTTTCTTTCTAAAACTCCTTGACCAATAATATTTGAGATAATGAATGCAAAAAGTTATCACATTCACTCCGGCTAACTGCACCACTCACTGTTGGTTTCATCACATGGATACTACCAAACGACATGATTGCAAATAATATGTTGGCATTTATATCCCTTGACTCTGAACTCCAATGCAAAAAAACACGAGTCAAATGAATTCAACTCGAATAACAAAAATGAAACGAAGGAAAATTAACTCTATCTGGTCTCAATTCATTTCACTGTTAAAAACCCAAATAAAATGTAATATCATCTAATAATTGCCGAAAGACATCCGTGTAACAGAGTATTGTCAAACAGTGAAAAACTTAAAACTACAATATCAATCTCAAACGAAAATTAAGCCTTGTCGACTTTCTTCTCCTCCTCAACACTCTTTTCCTCGGGTGGGTACCATGCACTCAACAAAGCAGTCCAAGCAATGCTTGTGAGAAGCACGACGTTCAGTTGGTGCCTTACAGGAACAAATTGGAAGTTTAGTAGCTGAACAGGAATCCACTGGTTCACAAACGAAAACAACAAAAATCATCTCAAATGAGAAATTTGAAAAAATGAAAAAAAGCAAAGAAATTAATTATTCGACTTAATTGAACTTACGAATGTCCATTGAGCCACCTGCGTATCCCACAAAACATCAGCAATCCGATCATAAATTTGAGTCAAGTTCATTCCCTGCATTGCTCCCATTGCACCGTGGTATAAACTGTTCGAAAACCAACTCCAGTAGACAAACTTCGACATGGAAACGGAACAATAAATGATGATTGCGTTTTTTACAATAAGAAATATCTTCAAGTCAATCAACAAATGCTTCTCACCTGCTCCATAATAGTTTTAAAAACAGGAATATAAAGCCCAGTAAATCCACCTTTCACAGTCATCCATTCCAAAAAATTGAAATGCAAATGGCTCAACGGAGCATGAATCGCAAATCCAAAGAACACAGCTCTACCAGTACGAGGGAAGTCGTACTTGAACTCCTTCTTTTCAATAGCCCCGTCGGAAGCGGACTCGTCTTGAAACAGAGTCGGCACCACTTGCGCTACAAAGTCTCCAACTCCCCAAAGGATACTACCCGTTACCGCCTTGGTCGTCACGGGGCGAGCATTGAGGTGCGACTCGTACCATTCTAAGAATCCACCACTCTTTTTCGCCGTGTTTTGAGAGGCTGATTCGGCTGCTTCTTTGGAAATGGATGACTTGAACCTGGTTTGATTCGGAATGCGAGGGACAGAAGACGAGCAGTGGACGCCGCTTCCATTGCAGGTAGGTTTGGTCAAGGCAGAAAAATGAGTCTTGGCAAATGAGTTAAATCGATGTGTTGCAAGGTGGTTTACTTTTTGATTTGTGGAAGTGCAGGAATATCGGCTCAGGATGATTGATGACGATGCCGCTGCGGCTCCAATTGGAGCGTATGCCATTTTGCTATATCGATGGAAAAACGCCATTGTTTGAATTGGCACACGCCCTTTTTCTTGGTGTTAGGTATTAGATGAGGTGTGGAATCGTTTGTTTTCGAGTTATTGTGTTTCGAAGGATTGTAATTTTTACATGTGATAATAAAAGAAATAATAGCGCGATTGTAGGTAAATAATATTCTCTCTTTCTTGAACGAGATGATAAAAAAATATCGTAACTCCACAATATTAGTTATCAAGCCTTCTGATGTTTCAAAATCACGTGAAGTCATATTATTTTTCTTTAACCAACCCATAGTCGCAATTAATTGCATCTTCGAGGCAGATTTCGGAAGTTTGTGAGAAGATCATCTTCGTGCTTGATGCCGCGGACAGCCACCTTCCGTTTCTTTGCCTTCGTGTTAAGTATACTAGTTCCTCTATTTCGCTTAATGAAAAATATACCTTTAAAAGCCTGGTTAAAACAAAAGATATCTTGATTTCAATTGGGAAAAATCAAAAATCAGGGGTTAATAGAAGGTAAGATACGGTATAGGTTTAAAACATGGTCTTGTGCGCATGCAGGTCGTCTGACAACGGACTGGCTCAGGTTTTTGCTCTCACACTTTGCGTCATTTTCCAGTTCATTCCTTCGTACATTTTGTATAATCTATCAGGGAGCTACGTAGGAATTAGAATATCTAAAAGACTTCAGATAGCAAGTAATTGCAACGAAGAAATTTGAATTTTTTTCCAAAACACATCATCATTTTCATTTTGAACAGCACCTAGTATTGAAATCACTGTGACAGTACAAAACATTACTTTATTTTGC
>JALLPE010000468.1:0-15369 GCA_036940025.1 Conticribra weissflogii
CGTTGAATCTGAAATCGGCCTCGATGGTGGAATACTTGGATGAGGAAGGAACTTGCGTAGTGGTGGTGATGGGAACTGTAGTGGTAGTAGTGGTAGTAGTGATCGTTGTTGTAGTAATTGGAACTGTAGTGGTGGTGGTAGTGGTAGTAGTGGTCGTTTGGGCCTGAGATGAGGATGTAGGATGAATGATTTGGTTGGTGGAGGTCAAATTTGACAAACCAACAGCAGATTACTCACATCGATTTTGTAGCAATGAAGCCCTGTGGAAGAAAAAACTGAAGTAATTTCCCCTGTACCAGAAAGTGCATCACTACCTCCAAAACCATCAGGTACGGTGGATGTCACAAAACCATCTTCAAACTGACAATAGCAATATCCTACTGTGTAAAAAACAAATCCCCGAAGCCCAGCAATTGTGATCCCATTACAGGCAGTCGCGCATTCCGCATTGCTTGCCAATCCTAACTTGGCGTAAAAATCATAAGTGTTTCCACTTGCATCTTGACAAAATCCTGCACCGACATACTCGTAGCCAGTCACGGATTCTTGCGCCACCGCAGAGAACACCGACGATGAGAGTATGATGACGACGGACAACGCGAATTGTTTCGCTGTGGAGAGCGAGGAACTTGAGAAGACCATCGCTAGAGTTCAAGGTTGGTATATTAAGAAGAAAAGTTTCTCTGAAAAATTATGATCCAAATTATGTTGGATGAGAATGGACAACGGAGTGATGGCCCCAACTGCGAATGGAGAATGAGGTGAAGTGATGAAATTGTCATGCTCGGAAATATCGTTCATTGCGAACAAACAAAGACGACGACAATTAATATCATGCAAGTGAGTAAGATACGTGTACTATGGATCAGAGTCCTTACTGTTGTCAGTTGAGTACTATACAGCATGAAAAAGTTGTTGGTCAGGTCTTCGGACAAAGCTGAAGATTGCATGAAGAAAAGTAAGATATTATTATATTGGAAAAAGAATAATAAGAAATATATTATCTTTGAGACAAAACAGTCCTTTTTGGATGTAATAATAAATCGTATTAATGATAACATACTCTTGTATATTGAGTGAAAATCTTTATACTTTTGTACAGTGTTTAATGAAAATATAAGATGTCCAGATGAAACAAATCCGATCTCATTTTGTACATACGTTCGTTACCTAGTTTGACAAATGGGCTGCTCCGAATTTTTAAGATTAGAAAAGGACCATTTATCAGTGTTCCTTTGAAATTAAAAAAAAATGCACTTATTGGTTTGCTACATTATTACCACAATCACAACAAAGCAGGTATCCTTTTTCAGATATATTTTTCACACAATGCAATTTATTTTGAAATGCCAAGAAAAAACAGATCTGTGTCTCCTTTTTATTGTTCATGATCATAATCATTGTGACCAAATGACTTGATGTTTATGATACTTTGGTTCAAGTCAAAAAACTGAATTGATCATCTAGGTATTAATTCCTTACTATCTTAAAATAAATTAGTGAGTTATGTTTGAAAATATTCCCCAGTTTGAATTCTAGAAATAAATTACAAGTAAATGTACATAATTTATTTTTTCCTACATTATTTGTAATTCACAATGGGATGAAACAAATCTGTGACCTCTTCCATAACAAATGGGCTACTCAATTATTTTTTTAAATAGAAAAAGACCATTTATCAGTTTTCCTTTATTATTTTTCACAAACAAAGAAGTCCTTGCAAAAGTAATTGATTTAATGATGGGGTCAAATGGGCCATTCATATTTGAAGTGATATATGCAAATCAAGTTGAAAAAAAATCTTGTATAAGCTTGCCCCTAGATATGAATTTTGATGAGAGGTTTTTTGATGAATATACATTTGACCTTCATTGATTGAGTATTTCAACATTAAGAACTTTCCAAAATTTCAATAACATCATTTTTAATCCTTTATTATAGTTTGATTATTGCCACACACAATACTTCAAAAGATCTTATGCTCAATGTCCTTGTGACATGAATGCTTAGATGAATTTTGATCCCTCATTGTTCAATGCTCTTGAATATATTCTGGATCTTATCATGATTGCACAAATTTTCTCTTTTTGTTTTTCCTAGTCAAATAATCACAAAATCATCAATAATTGATATAAACAACTTATTGTTCTTTTGGAATTACAAATATTTTATAACATGATTCACTAATTATTTGAAACCAATCTTGGTATAACAAAGACAAACAAGAAAACATACATCCCAAAAATTGTTAAAAACTTGAAATTTTGTATTGATATCACAAGAGAAATTTTTACTTCGGGTGTGTCATTTTTTCTTGGTTTCTTGAAGTAAGAAAATGAGTCATTCTTTCAAAATAATTTCCTCAAAAAGAATTTTGTCTCTTAATTTTTGAAGCTTCATTTCATTTGGGCCCTTTGATTCTCAAAAACCCTGAGCTCAAGTTTGGTATCCTTGTGTTCGCTTCACGGTGTGATGAATATCAAAATTAATATATGTTTTAAGTTCTACGTAGGTAGTATCGCAATTTGACCATCCCCGAATTGAATCCTATCAATAAATTCTTGGACATGTACATAAATTTTTTTGTTCATATTAAGTATTTGTAACTCTCAATAGATCTCTTATTCGAATATTCGCTTGCTGCTTGAATACCACATAATTCGGAGTAGACTGAGTCATTGTTCGAAAGTTTTCTAAATAATATATAGGGATGAAATGAATCCGCGACCTCTTGCATAGCAAATGGGCTGCTTAATTGAATTTTGGAAAAGACAAGGACCATTTATCGGTGTTACTTTACAATTTTTCTCTAACGAAAATTATTGTCCTTTCAGAAGTAATGGATTTAATTATGGGGTAAAATGGGCAATTCACATTTGAAGGGATAAGGGAAACCAAGCTGAAAAAACTATCTAGTATCAGCTTGCCCCTAAAGATGAAATCAATGCACTTATTGGCTTGCTACATTATTACCACAATCACAACTGAGCAGGCATTCTTTTTCAGATCTATTTTTCACACAATGAAATTCATTTTGAGACACCAAGAAACAACTGATCTGTCCCTTTTTTATTGTTCATGTTAATGATTATAATCATGATCATGATCATAGTAACTAGATGACTAGATGTTAATGAATCTATAGTTCAAGTCAAAAATGAATTGAACATCTAGGTATTAATTCCCTTCTACCTATAGCTTGCATACAAACATGATTAGAAATCAATGTTGAATCCTTCACCAAAAAAGCTATTTGAGAATCAAATGACAAGAATAGAGTTCATCAAATGAAATTTCAGAATTGATTATCACAAAAATCATTACCAAGTTTCTACAAACAACAACAAAAAACAAGCATACTGCATTGAAAAATATTGATATAAGATATTTAGCAAATCAATCAACCAGGCAATCTTTTAGTTCTATATTACTAAATTTACATGAAATCCAATAAACAAGTAATGATTCATAACCTAATACAGAGATCTTAAAAATTAGTTTTATCCTAATATTTGTAAACTTTGTAAGTGTATCAGATCTACAGCAGTGTTGTTAAAAATATCAAAATTTATGCCAATTGAGAATAATATTGAAATGAATACTACGAGAAAATAAACATCAATTCTGCATTTTTTCAATTAATTTCCTTTCTTGCAAAAATCATTACATGGATTGCAGCCATCATATTATTATCATGATGTGCCTTTTGTGGCTCTACAATCAAAGTTGAAATCAAAACTTGACAATTGAATCATTGCACCCAAGTTCCTCTGATATAATTTTAAAATATGATATTTTAATGATTACATACTTGTTAATTGACAATTTTAATTTGATAAATTTTTCAATTTTTTAATTCAATCTTTTTGAATCCTTTTTTACAGAATAATTTTGGCTCATAAAAGATTTTAAAAGATCTTATGCTCAATGTCCTTTTGAAATAAATGAATGGAATAATTTCCATTTGTTGTTGTTTAATGCTCTTGAATTGTATTTTGATGACATCACGATTTTATAATTATATTTTTTTATTTTTTAAATTTGTAATAAATGTTGAAAATTTTTTTGGCATAACCATAATTTCAAATATAAGGTTTCCTTATCATTATGTAGGTTTTAGAGACAGTTTTTCATTTTTTTCATAATTTTTTTAGTGAATAAACACAATATCATCAACCATTGATATATTTAAATTTTGTTTTGTTTGAATATAATATATTTTTGGAACATGACTCACTAATTTTTTGAAAAGATTTTTCATAAATCAGAGATTTAAGGAAAAAATCTTCACCAAAATTATAAATAAATCTTAAAAGTTTCTTTTGATGATACAATTATTTTTTTATTCCATATAACTTTTTTAAGTAAGAAAATGACTCATTCTTTTGAAACAATTCATTAAATGAAATTTTGTCTCTTAATTGTTTGAAGCTTTACTCGTTTGGGCCATTAAATTCACAATATTTTTGAGCTGAAGTTCTGATTCTTGTTGTGCCTGTATGGTTTGATAATTCAAAATAAATATGTTCTTAGATAGTATTACTCTTTATTTGTTGCATCTCTCAATACATTTTTCTTAATGAACTAAACAGCTGTATCGCCACACAGCTCATTGGATGTTTTTGAAATAAAACCAATAACCATTCATCCATGATTAGTTAGTAACCATGAACTCATCACTAGGAAATCTCACTTATAATCAGTTGCTAGTAATTAAGCCAAGGGGGATACATATGCAGGAACACAAGAATAATACATTACCATTTAGTGGTTATTGATTTTATCCTATTGATACTCAAATCTCTACACACTATGATAATGATCATGTTATGAAATAATTTATTTTGTTGTTTGATATCAGCAGTGATTTCTTCTAAAATCTAAGTAAAACAAAGTTATTTACAAATTTGATATTCCACATATGTTAAATTGTCATTAAATCTTGAGAAATTGTGTTCAAAATCCCTTTGTTAGTTTATATCTTTGGATACACTGTTAATAATGCCAAAATTACAACACCCAAATGGGGCAATCACTTACTACAAGCTGATTGTGGTTTCTCTACCATCTGGTTTGATTTCAGATATTCTGTATTCAACCATTTATTTCAAAAATCTTCATATGGCTTATGTCTTTTCTTTAGTTGACATTGGATATTCAACTGAAACTTATGTATACTCATTTATTGATGCTGTATATTTAACAAGAATAATCCCAAATGATGTGCCAATTTATTGAAATGATGTGTCCTGTTTTGGCATAGAGTTGGAATGATCATGATATGAAATTGACAAAAATGTGCCTCATTTTATTATTTGGACAAAACAATACATTTGACCTAATTTTGTTTGAAGCAGCATCACTAGTTTACGTATCATGAAACTTACATTCAAAAATTATCATGTTTGTGTAAGTTATAATGATTATGGTGACAGAACATGTGATATTTTGTCTCAATAGACATTAGTTTTGGAACAATATTCTTGTGTTGGGATGCAAGTTGCAATGGTAAAATGGCCATCATGGCATACCTAAGTATCTCATCCATGTCCCTGCTCAAGATTATATGGCTCATTTCCTGCTGCTCCATTAGATGATGAAGTTAATTTTGGTTTCACCTGAAATAGTTACCTAACTATGAACTCTATCCCCAATCAACTGGTTATTAACATGTCACCATGCAATAATTTATTATGAGTTTTTATCAGTAAAAAATAATACCAAGTAAAAATGAAACATGGTGTTGTTATGAAATAATAAAGAAATAATTGAAGAGGAACAGATGACATGTTTGCAGGTTTGAAAACAATGGAATTGGAAATGTTGCAAATTGATTTCATCAACAATGTGCCTATGTTGGAGATTGGTCATGTCTTAGTTCCTAATAGAAAGCTACAAGTGATCTTGATACTGGAACAAAAATCCACAAGACAGTGGACATTTGTAGGCAGATGACAGACAGACAATGTGGACATCAAATGATTATGGCAGACATGGAGGTCAGACCATACTCACACCACATGACACACAAATCTGCCTGCTTAATGTTTATCATAGCAACTTAAGTTGAGTGGGACACAGGATTCACTCCATCAACTGGGCTCATAAAATTCTGATCCCCAATTGATTCAGTGCTTTTGCCTTAAGGCTCTAGTTAAATTTTGTTTTACCCACCACACCTCCCCAGGAGCACTGAGCTTCTTGGGGTGGTTCCAATCTCCTACCAGAGATCCAGTAGCCGCTAACTTAAGGACCTAGTTGGCATATTTGTACACTTGCCTTGCACTAAATGCAAATCTTACATATGGAAATCACAAAAGAGCATGAACCACAAGGTTGGATCATGACATGATGCAGGTTTTTCAATAAAGAAGGAAAATCTTCTTTTACTGCAATTGATGCTCCACAAATCTCAACATAATAGACTTACTACACATTATTCAAAACCTGATTTTCTCAGCTTACTAACAATTTGTCATATCTATATGTTATGTGTTGGCATTTATTTGGTGGTAGTGCCACAGCACAACAATTTTTTGGCATCAACTTGTCAGCAAATTGATAGGAATGAACATTGGGGGATACAACATTTTCCTCTTCATATATTACCATTTGTCCCCTTCATACTCAATCTAATAATACAAGCCATTGTATTCTGGAACTCAAGTAGCATTTCCAATTGATTCGTTGGAATGACTGTGTCCTACAGTCTATTTAATTGGGAATCTGAAAACAATGAAACTAGTGGCAATGGATGCTTGAAGTAAATTGTTGACATCAAAATGCATTCAGAAAAGTCACCATTGTCTTTGTACACTACAATAGTACTATGGTTGATATCTCTATCATTCATTTCATGTAACTTCTTCCAAAGAAATTCCTCCCAAAGATGCCCTGTTATTCTTTTTCCTCCCCATATTGCTTAACAAAAATTATGATATGCTGTTGTTCTCAGTATCAGATGTCAAGAGTTCCAGTTATTTTTCATTGGTCTATTTTCTTTTGAAGAAGTAATATTTTCAATATAATATTCATATTATAATTTTACCTCAAATTATGTTTTATTTTCAAAGAAATATTCAAAACATAACATCTACTACGATGACCAATGTCATCTAAAGATATATACCTATTGCATGCATTGCACAAATTATGAATACTTGTATTCTTTGATAATTTGTCAAAAAATTTCAATCTCATCTCCAATCATGCATTGCCACAGCAGAAAATGTCATTATGTGCATACTGTGACATTGTACACCCGTCATATACCAGTAATGATTGGTCATTTCTTTTTATAAGTATATATGCATACCTTCTGTACAACAAAAAACCTTACAATGTGTTTTGTAAAATCTGATCAGAAAATTTGAGTCATTTCTTAAAAATTAGCCATCACTATAAATGAAGTTGGTATATGTTTACTGTCATTTAATAAAACATTCAAATACCAGGCAAAATTATTTTTCATAATTTTGGCAGTCCATTTGCTGAATTTATATTGGACTAGCTCATATGTAATGATCTTACATACGTGAAATTATTCAAACCAAAAAATCAAATTTGTTCTTAGAAAATCAATTTTTCCAATTTTTATTGCTTCATTCCTTGAACCTTGAATTTTTTCCAAAGAAAATTTGCAGCAATTGCTAGGAAAATTTATTCCTTCATTTACTCTTTGTTTTTGGTTCTTTGTTTCTTTTCTTTTCATCTAGCCATGATAGAATCTATATACAGGAAGCATTGCATATGTTGAGGTATTGTAGTTTGTGATACTATACTGGATTTTCTTTACAACAATCACAAAATTGTTTACTTAATAATGGGTAGTACATTTCATGTTGCCTTTGAGCATTCACACTATAACTATGCCATAATCTTGTTTTGCTCTTTTTGTTGTAACAATTCTCAAATATTACTATGTCAAATGAACACCAATATCATTCAACATATCTACACATATAATCTTTCCATTTTTCTCTTAACATCATGATATGATTCATGGATTTCTCACTAACTTGTGTCTGTAATAACATATGATAAATATTGTAAATTCACTGATGTTTTAACCAGTGTATTGCTATTCAATACTCTAGTACTGGCTGTGATGCAATGATCTATTTTCTACATTGGAAAATGTATGCAAAATATTGCTTGATCATTAAATAAAAATTGTGGAAACCTCACCTGCTTCTTGGTTTTGACTTTACTGCTCTGTGTGCAAGTACTGTTGGATCAGAAATTAGAAACAAAATACAGAATCATAGGGTAAAATCTATGTATTAAACAATAAGAATTAATGCAAACATATTACCACATTTACTTACAGGTGTGTTGTATTTAGTCTGAGAATGTAAAGCTGGGTGCAATTGACTTGTGCTATTTATTTTTTTAAAGTGAGAATGTTGACTAGATAATTAAAAAGATAAAAATAACTCAGAGTTGCTTCCTTCATCTATTGCAGTGTGATTTCTATGGTGTTAGTTCTAGAAGATATATTATTGTTGGTGTTTAAATATCCTAACTGTTTGCAAGTTTAAAAAGTTTGTCAAACTTTTTGAATAATGACAAAGAAACAAAAAGATAGAGTAGTTACTATCGCATATGTGATTGTGCAATGATATTACTGTTTGATGTAGGACGTACATTTTTGTTGACATTTGAATTACCTAAGCCTACTACTGAACAATAAATTTGAATTTTGCAAATTAAAATAGTGTGTCAATCTTTAGTTTATTAATGATAAAATATAGAATAGTTTTCATCTCACTTGTTTTTGTACATTATGGTCTCTGTTGGCTACTGTTGAATTTTGTTACTAGATATATTATTTAGATAAATAAAGTTTGTCTTTGAAAATTAGAATAAAATTTACAAAAACAGAGATCAGTGTTCAACTTGTTAGTGATTGTAAACACTTGTTTTGAAAAGTGGTAGCACCATTATTTTGGTATATTGAGGAATCAGGTGAAGCAATAGAATTCCCAAATAGCCTGGATACAGCAGTTAGATCTTAGTCAACAGAAGTTTTCCAGCCAAGAAATGATTTCTTTGGTGGTTGTGTGTCAGAGTCTCTTTGAACTGATATTTCAAACACTGGAGGGGCAGAATGATTCATGGATGGATTTATTTGAGGTGATTGAAGATACATTTGATGGTTGTGATAAGCCATTGGTGCATTTGCTTGTTATATTTGACTTATATTTTGATTGGCCTCTAATGGTGGCAACATTTGATGATACACTAATCTATGTTACATTGGAGGAGCTGGATCAGTACCACTGTAAGAAAACGCAAGGTCGATTTTGATCATTATTGATTTGGTTACACACGAAATGTGAACCATCATTAGAGCCACAAATGATGAGATGCAAAGCTGCTTGATAACTCATAATTGCATGCTTTATTATCATTTGGGTTGCATGTGACCTTGTTAGGAACCACTCATTTGTCCTTTGTATATTTTCATTTTGATTTTGACCTACACAATGTACAACAATCACAATTGTTGATCATATTGATAGCATAATCTCAACCATCTCATACCCTCATTAGATTTGTCCAACTTAGAATTACCTCACACAAATAGAACTTTATCAGACCTTTTCAGAAATAAAATAGGAATAAAAATTGATACACACATATTACCTTAGTAGGAATGGTCGTCTGTCACCATAGTGTGATGGACGGCGACAACGTCAACAACATCTGACATTTCGTGACATGTCGCCAACATGACGGATGTGACGTCACGTCAACATCCTTTTTTGTCGTGTCACAACACGCAACAAAAACAGACAACAGGCTACGTCATGTAGTAGTGTCATAGACAACACACAGCAACTTGTGACATGTCACTCCCGCAACTCATTCAGTCACGAGATTTGCGTGTCACCCATGTCAGCCAAAATTTGGCAACAAATGACATGTTGTCACAACATGTTGCAACATGTTGACAACAATTCCTACTAAGACAACAAAAAAAATTTAATTGCTTTGCCATTAATGGATAAAGGAAGGGAAGGACTAATTGCTCTTCTAATTCATGGTGATGGTACATTTGACTGAGCAGGGTGCTGGAAGTGTAAATTGGTTGTCATTCTAATGATAAATATTTTGGTATCAAATTAAAATGTAGAAAAATGTAAATGTGATTCATTCAAATTGAATAGCAGCATTATTAGAAATATTGTCATTACAAATAGTAATATTATTCAAAACTAATTTGATGGTTTGTTACTAGATTGATGTTCAAATGATTCTCCAACAGAATTATTAGGTGTGACAGGGGGGTTACAAACATTACAAGCAATGTTTTAAAAGGTGTGTTTGGTTAACTTCAGACAAATGATAATATATGCTGAAATAGTTGTCAATAATTTGTTAGTTATTTGTAATCATTATTGCTATAATAACTGCTTTATTGAGAATGATAGTGTTTGATGAAAACAAAATTGGTTCTGCCACTATTATGACTGTGTATAAACAACAATAATGCTACAGTTGCATTTTAAAACTAATGCTACAGTGTAGTTGCTACAGCAAAAATACTATGACAGTGTGAACAATATTATTGATGATATGATGTTATTATGTGTGCTGTGATGCTAATAATATGACGTTGATCATAATTATGGCACCTTGATATTGGTAGTGACAGCACATTCAATCCCATTATTGCAGTTGTGATTGTAGTGATGTGGCTAGAACAATTTTGCCTTTGGGTTCATACCCTGTGAACAAATTTGTGCAAAGATTATGCCAATAATGACATCTTCATACAACGTTCAGGAATAGAATGTCCTGACCATAGAATTGTTCACAAGTTTTGTACAATCTATAATATGAGCATTTTCATAAAAGTCATCACATTAACAATTTTTGCAGAACTACTCATTTTTATTAATTATTTTACAGTAGGTTTCTGTACACATTGTATGCAAAACAAAAAAACAAGAATTTTGACATAATGCACAATTTATGTGTCTCTGTGAGTTGTATATCTCTGTGCCATAAATTAGCAACTGGCAAAGGTGGCAACAAATCACCTGCTGACTTTGTTGCCAATAAAAATTAATCTTTGATTCATTTTTTGACCTCTTGCCAATGACACACAACTACCAGATAATGCAATTTGCTCAATGACCACACAAAGAAACCAATTTTTGTATGATATCTTGTCTTGATTGTCTTATCCAAAAAGCTGTTATACCCAAAAACTCTGCTTATCTTGGGAAACTGTAATCATGAAACACTTTCCCATGCAGCAACAGAAATGCCAACATGCACAAAAGATCTGCCAATATTGTGAAACTGCAGATGCATTCAAAGAAGCCTTCCCTGACTATCTGCCCTCAGCTTCTTCTTTTGTTCAGCTCAATCTACCCTGTATACCTTGTCCAACCAGTAACAAAAATCTCCCAACTCTCAACAAGCCTCCTTTTTGTTTACGGCTTTGTAACTATCTGCTTCCACCTCCACTTCCACCACCACCACCACCTTTTCCTCCTATTCCAGTTGTTGCAAATTTCCCAATCTGTCATCTTCCAATCACTACTGGAAAAATGATTATGCATAAAGCATAAATGATGGTAACACTCCCACCAACAATGCCACTTTCAATAATTATGCCTCCACCAGCACTGTCTATAATAACTATGGCACAACATCTACCACTCCACCCAATGCCATCAATGCTAACAGTAATGACAACACCACTGAACAAGGATTGACAATAGATGGATGTGCATGCAACAATGATTCCAGAGAAGGTCATCCAGGGTTATTAAGGGTGGGGTGAGGGAGGAGATGTGGTATATGAAGACAAGGATTTTATGAGAGGCAATGATGTTAGTGGCTTTGATACAAATTCACATGCAAAGGCAAGGGTTTAAAGTATTATGCAAAATGTTGTGTCAATTTCAACAGCATTAAAGTATATGGGTATTAACACCATTTTTGATCCATCTTTATGAGTCTGATTAATACAGTGATATTTTGGAGGATTGGTTCATTTCAGAGCTCGATGAGTTACCAAGGATGCTACAGCACCACAATGTGAAAGATGATTGTCTTGAAATGACTAATGTGGATGACAACAGTCCTATCATTTTGTCCACTGTCTCTTTTGATAAATTCTTGCAATATTGTGTTGGATTGAAGTCATGACAAAGCAGGAAGGACAAAACAGTGAATTGAAATCCAAGTCATCTTATTTGATGTGTGCCACAGTGGGTTGTTCACATGTTCAAAATGTTGAAGTACAAGTTGCCAATTGACTTGAATGAATGACTTCGAAGGGCCATGGCCTTCATTACAAGAGAGGTATGGTAAAAGCTCATATTTTAAATTTTTAGCATTGCTCTTTATCTTACTTCTCAGTTCTTCTCAAAATTAGATCACTCAAGATAAGTTTAAAATGATGGGATACAGTGAGTAAAAACTCATTTGCCAACTTCTTTTGAAAGGTTTTGCCACTGAGTATTGCTTTGCTCATTTGTTCCTGACACGAAATGAAATCTTATGCCATGATGTGAGAATGTTGTGACATGTCATGTAGACAATATTCATTTGGAAAATGATTCACTTGGACTAACATTTCCAAAGTCCAAGATTGATCAAACTGGTAAGCATGCAGACTATATTTGGTATTCATATGCTAATCCAACTGAAGAAAAAAGGAAACCTGATCAATTCTTGTACTTGTAATTTATCTCTTCTTTTTCCAGTTGTGAAGGAACAATTTGTCAAGTATGTGATGCTGGTGATCAATACTTAGGTAGGGTGGTAAATAGGCTAGAGAGTGATTCCAAAAATACAGAATCTCCCCCTTACTTTGACTTCACAGCAAGTGATGACCCAGAACAGAATAAGCAGGAAGTTGATGAATTTCTGAACAATACTCTGTCAGACCATGATGTGCCATGTAGGTTGAAATACATTTTCCATATTTGTTATACATTTATTTGTAAACATGATGACTTTTTGAATAGGACTTTGCCCAAGGCACATTTCCTTTGAGCAACAAGTGCATTCAAAATGCCCCCCTGATATGGTTAACCTTGCAACTGTTCAAATTCATGGGATAAGACAGAATGTACTCCAACATTACCGGTACGTTTTAGTTCTTGACTTGATGATTTGATTCCATTTTCTCTTATTTTCTTTCATTTCAAGTATTCAGGCATTCCGCCTCATATGCCATTGATGCTACATATGCAGAGTTTGTCAATGGAATTTGACAGGATGAAATTGTCCATGATAAAAGAGTGATAATTGGAAACTGATGTTAATGGTGTGGGAGGTGAAAATTACATCAACAGTCACAAAGTGTTGGAAAATTTTGAGGCATTTGAGACAAAATCACAACAGCAATAAAAAATTTGTGGCAACCTATGTGTTAGTGCAGCAAATGAATATGGCTTTGATGATTCTCTGAATGTTGGCACTACTAATGAAACCCAAGTTTTCTTCCAAGAGAGTGAAAAGAACTAATTTCATTTGTACTTTGAACAGGCCAGAGAAACTTGTAAACTCCCAGAAAACTAATTATTCCCCAACATGGTTTTGTCAACAACTATTACAAATTGATTCTGTGGTGGCAAGTCAAAAAATCTTGTCCCATACATGCTTATAAAAATAAAGGACATAGATGGAAAACAAGAAAATAAAAGCAAAATTACTAGTTTGATGGAATCGATTAAAACTGCAGCAAATAGAGAGAGGGAAAGAGTTTTGAGGGGTAAAATTTTTTATGAGGGGAATAAATTAAACTGCAAAGTACTTTATGGTTTGACTGTGTACTATTTTTGGTATGCTGTGACAGCAGGAAACATCTACAACACTATCATAGCTTGATTTGGACTTCAATACTTAATTTGTACAAAAAACATAAAGGATTTGCTGTGGATCTTTTCAAGTAATAAAAAGTGGATTTGTCTGTAGATAGTGAAGGATTGCAGAATTATTCATTTTTAATATCTTTGCATTGTGAGAGAAATCCATCAAATCATATACCAGTTCAATAGGGTCATTTATGCTCACCAGACAAGACATGTATAAATTTATGCTGGTATATAGGATATTTTTTTGCAAATAAACCTGTCAATGCAAACAGCAGACAGAGTGAATTACAATTAAACAGTCAATGAAATCAAACCTGTCAAACCATGTCAATTCTCCATCAGTTGTTTGAACTTTGCATGTTTCATCTGATTGTAAAAGAGTGTCACAAAGGTCCCTGGACACTGACTTATTGCAAGAGGCCTTAGTTTGTAAAAAACAACACTATCACATTGCATTGTTTGGTAATATTCTAGATTGCCCCATCATCATCATGAGCATGAATGCCATCCTCCACTTTGTCATCATCATTCAATTCTGGAAGGAAAACCTATTTTTCACTGGCTGACATGGCCGTGAACATAGCCTAAATTTCACTCTTGTATTCATCCTTTTTCTGGCCAAGCGCAGTTTCTTTTATTGTGACTGTCTCTGACTTGAGACAAACGAGGGCAGCTCCATTCTCATCTGTCTACACATCGAAAATTGGGGCAGTATCATTCCATTCAAGAATTTCTTGCCACTTATTTGTCTTGTCTGTTTTGGGCTGAACTCCATGCCACTTCAACAGCATATTAAATTCAGGGATTGTCAAAGCAGCTTTTGCTTTCCCCAGAGACATAATTTTCATTGCTTCTGCTTGCTTTTGATGGGCACTGAATCAAAAGTTCTTCAAATTCTCTAATACTTGTATCATTGCCTTACTTGCTGGAATTTCAGCTGCCTTAAACATTTTGTCTGATGTAAAGTAACTTGCTTGTCCATGATGGCCTGGAGCAACTGCAACACCTAAAGATGGGCTAGAAATTTGAAGCATAATGTTCTAAGGTATGGAGAATTGATCCATTGTCTGTAGTTGCAGATTGAGTGGTTCTAGTGACATGTTTTGAAGCACACTATGTTTTTCACCACTGTAATTCTGGTCACCATAATGCAGCTTCTACTCAATGCCTGAGAACCAATTGCACACCAAAATCTTATAATTTTATTGAGCTATTTATGAATATATATTCACATCACTGACAAAGGTCTGTTGGAGGCTGAAATTAAAAAAGGATGTGTCCGGCAAGCATCAAAACCTCTATCAATCTTGTACCAGATTTTTTTGGCGAAAATTGTCCTATAAAATATTTTTTTCGATCCTACAAAGACTTGGTAGTCTACGGTACCAATAGTATGAGACTTACTTACAATGTATGAATTGAAACCCAGTACCTATCGTAGTCGTCTCTGTAGTGACGTGGCTTGAAACTTTGGGTTCATAACCTGTGAACAAGCTTCTGCATAGAAGATTATGGCAATATTTTT
>JALLPE010000469.1:0-17253 GCA_036940025.1 Conticribra weissflogii
CGACTAAAGTGTGGTCCTCAATGGGGACTCTTATAATACATATTATTCTTATTGTACAATTTGTAAGCAATTGGTAAGTAATAAAATATGAATATTATTGCGTTTAGTATTGAATAAAAATTATTATTTTATTAGTATAGTATGATACCTTCTCAACTCGATGACGTTTTTGATGAGGTGTTCTCAAAAGTGACACAAGGTGTTCGATTTCGACACGAAAACAACATATCCGCGACGAGAAGTCGATTGATTTACACACATACTCTACCATGCACATCATGATACAACGCAAAAACTTTTTTGGAATTTCTCTTCTCTGAAATGTTACACATTATGCGACCTACTGCTACTATGGTCCCGTTTTTGCTGTGAAAATATCTTGTTTTGTGTTCTGTGACATCGTTTCGAGAGATATCATATAAGAAATTGACTTCACGTTGTAGATATGCATATTGTGTATCATATATTCATCCAAAACCAGAACTTTAAATACGGGGAAATCTTTCATGTCTGTTTGATTCGTTTTTGTTAAGTATGAAATATTGATTGTTGTGTCATAACGATATTTCAAAAACTTTTCGGGTAAATATGACGCAACAGCTGGCGGATCAACATGATAAAATAATTATTTTGCAATAACCTTGCCGGCGTTCTGGTTGTGAAAACCATGATTGTCGATCGTGAACAGCCCCTCTGTATATGGTATACTATGGTATAGTATGTTATGATATGGTGTGCTATGATTTAGTATGATATAATATCATATGGTATGGTATGGAATGGTATGGTCTGGTATGGTATGGTATGGTATGGTATGGTATGGTATGGTATGGTATGGTATGGTATTGTCTGGTATGGTATGGACCAGTACAATAGTTTGCGTTTTTTGTGGATTTGGTGCAATCGCGAATACCAAAATGTGACTCTATGTTGTGTGTAATAAGAGATGCTGTCGACTCGGGCCACACCAACAGCATGAACGATTCCATAAAAATATTATGATCAATTGATTCGACCGAAACAACCAAGAAACCAAATTAAACGTCCTATCTGCCTCATTATCATACAACATCATCATGAGCACTACCTTTGAGCCCACCTTGCCACAATACACCTTTGGTGACAAGAAGCCCGCCGCTCTGTCGTCTCCTACATCATCGACAAATCAACAGATGCCCCTCAAGAAGCGATCGCCAAGGCCACACAAATCGATGCACCCTCACAAGCGAATGCATCAAATGAAAAGCAATGTGCATAAGCGAATGTTGTATCAACGCCTTAGAATGCAAGAACACCCGCCAAAGAATTATGGCCACATCAACCGAGTGAAATTTGCCTTGTTTCTCAAAGTTCTGATGAAGCACTTGTCGTTGACCGATGCAAAATTGCACGAAAAAGCACAATTGGTAAGTTTGTCAATTTCTTTAGATTATTCTTTATTCGATCAGGATTTTTGGCTGATTTTGTTTTTTTATTAATGCTCCTATATCATTAACACTTCAACAGGTAATTCGTGAGTGCATTCTAAATCAACGATCTGGAGAACTCCAAGATACTCCTTTGATGTCTGCCTTGAAAGGAAGACTATACGGATTAGTGGGGAGTAAGAATTGGGAGGCTTGTGAGAGATATTTGGAGAGTTACCTTGAATTTCACAACATCAAGAGTGATTTGTGAAAATCTAGGTATGGAGTACGGATCTTGTCATGCCGACGGAACTCAAGGCTGTAGAACTTTCGTGAGGAATTTTATCGCAAAGCTTGTACATATTATAGTCTTGCGTCTTGTTGAAAAAAAGTATTGTTCACTTAGTTACGCCAATTTTGTACGTGTTGAAATTGATGATTGATGTTCCTGTCAAGAAAATGTATATACATAAAGAGCGTCTTGTCACTGAGGAGGTCTTGCTGACAAATAAGTTTAATTGTCAAGAGTTAGAATTTTTTTAATGTATTTTCCGACAGCATGGTCGTAATTAGATATTAGAGCTTTGAACAAAAGAAACGAAGGTACTCATTAAATAAAACGAAAATAGATCGATTTGAGATTCAATTCCCACTTTATTGCTTCGTTTTTGTGTGAGATACTGTTGAAACCCGGAACCGACCACAACCCGAACCTGGAGCATATTCTGTGGAAGTCGTCGGAGCAATTTCTGGATAGAGCACGCCGACCGTTACATCACTTCGTATAGTACCTTGTTTGAGTTTATACTACACCGGACCAGTCATTTTAATACTGTATCAAACGGTTACAATACACAGTGTTTGCATTGTACCTTCTTACTGCCATCGTCAAACGAGAACACCAACAAGGTCACAATGCCCAAAAGAAATTCCTAAGAGAATTTATTGTGAATATTGAATGCCATTTCAATCTGATGTCATGTTATTTTTATGACGTCCATATTTGAATTTGAGAAATTCTTAGCTCATTGTCTCGATGATGATGATGGGCTCGAAGGGGAGCTTGAAGCCTTCGAGTTTTGGCATGAAGCGAGGTCGAATTTTGAATTTCACCACTTCCTTCTATAACTTTTTTCTTCTGGAGTTCTTCTTCGAAACATTGGGATCATTCATTATTATTCGAAGAGAATAATCTATCATTATTTCTCGATCCATAACATCGTGCAGTGATGTCGACTGAGATTGAGAAAAGCTCATAATTTCGAGCATCAAATAATATGAGGAAAGATGATGATGATGATGATGAAAGCAAATCAAATTGTACTGATTCGACGAAGTAAGAGGTTAATTGAATCTAGGAATAGATTCCAACAGCAGATACTTCACAGTAGAAGGGCCCATGGAAGCACCCAACGTTTGAAGTTTGTTCTTTTCCTCAGAATAATAATGAAGTACTTATCTTTAAATGACCCACGCCTCCACCAACAAGCTCTAATGGCAAGTGCCAATTGCATTGGTATAACAATGAATTTGTATCATTCCATCTTTGTGATAATTGTCTCGTTTGCCTTCTTACATCGCTTTTGTAAAGACGGTAATGGAATGTATAAAAAATCAGCGTGATGGATTCATCAAGAGCGCTCATCTCCAGTCTGCAATAACTCTTCGCTTATTTGCCTTGATTGGACGTGAACATTGGGAAGTGTGCAATTTTCATTTGGAACGCTATGTTGCTTTTATCACGAGCATTTGAATTTGTTTTGATAGTAATTTTGTATGAAACTATCACGAGGAATAACATGACTACGGGATCGAATTGATGACGACGAACTCGATCATAAACATCTCAAATCAGATTGGTAGTGTACATGAAATTTCAAGACACTAATCAATTTTGAACAATTTTAATGGTGTTTAATTTTATGAAAATGATCATTTTTCGATGATAGATGGGTTTCTGGTGTTGTGTTGACATCAACCCCTATGAAAAGAAGTAGGGCGCACTTAGCTCAGCATCATCATAGTAGCTGTTGTTGGCGGACGTCCATGCACAAGCATTAGGAGTAAAAGTATTATTAGGATTATGTTAGTGCTGCTTGCGTTCTTACTGCCGATACCGACTGTGCTTGTAGAGGTACCAACTTAGCATACGTCGTGAAGAATCAATATGAAGTTCAAAAGAGATCATGTATGGATGTTTGTTGTACGTGCCAGTGAATCATCCAAAGTAAGATTAAATTTTATGCGTAATTAAAAAATTAAAGTAACGAAAAATCAATGAGAAAAAGGAATAAAGACGAATACAAAATGCACCACAGCAACCTATTCCGCTCAGTAAGGGCCGAAGCCGAAGAATCAATCCAATACGTCTTGAACCAAAGCTTATCGTCGAAACGTTTAGGCGTAGTAATGGATGGTGAAGACGATGGTGGGTTTGATTCCAATAAAGTTGGTAAGTTCGACGGAGAAAATGTGGTATCACCTTGAGCTTCTTTATAAACGTCGTGATGAAGATTGGAAGCCGATGGCGGAAACGACACGTCGTTTTCAATGTCTATTTGACTTTCGCCCGCTGTAGAGCAATCGATTCGCCTGTAAATATTCATGCCGACTCCACAGTTATTTAATGATGCATTAGTTCCGCATTCTCCAGTAGCTCGGCACAACTCATTGTGGCCTATTTCAAGGCAACTCATAAGATTAAGAAAACGATCTTGGGTAGGGCATTCCTCCATTGAAACTGGCACGAAGCAAGTCTCGAAGCATGGTTCGTCTAGAGAATGCTCTGCTCCAGATGCAAAGTCATACGTTGGGGGCTCGGATGGAACTTTCGACGAGTCGTCACTTTTGGTTGGAATGCTACTTGATCGGCTTTCTTCCTCTTGTACTTTGCCTGTCGGCAGAAGAGTGGGATTAGGAATGTACAAGACTTCGAGCATGGACGGCAAATCAGATGGCGAAAAAGATGATAAATGAGATGATGAATGAGATGGAAAATCGGACGGTACAAAGGAGAGCACATGCGTAGGTCTAGTAGATGGGCGGTTGGGCTGAATTGGTGTCAACGATGGTCTCGGAGTAGAGGCCTTTGTCGGGGCGTTTGACGGCTTTGGCTGAGAAGCAATTCCATCTGATAAAATAACCATAATTTTGTAGAAATTGCTGACGTAGCTGTCGATTGGTGGAGCAGTGAATCGTTGTTGAATGCTGATACCGCCATTCATGACTGATAAACCGCCCACAATCTCAATGAAAGATGAATCTACCATGCCATCACGAACAAAATCGCGTAATTTGTTGATGTAGATCCAATCGCCATCGCTATATTCCTGCACGAAATATGACCAATAAGTCATGGCTGTTATCCATCGAAGTTCTTCACCTTGATTTAACTCGCGATTGCAGATAGATTTGTAAGGGTCTGATGTACAGAAATCTATTGCTCCAAGCTGATGGTTCAGGATGCCCAGTATACAGGCACATCCAATAGTTTCATCAACACATTCCATCCCAGAGTCATCGGAAGTGGACGAACACATGACACGAACGCCCTGGTCTTGGAAGGATGTATCTAAAGCAAATAGCCCACACGCAAGGCGACTTGGTTCGCAACTCTCGTACGCGATTACATTTGTCATCATCTTTGACAAAAATAATGCCAGATTCGCAATGCCATACTCTATTTCGAATCCGCGAGATTCCTCGCTCGTTGGCTCCTCTCCCAAGTAAAAATAGTTGTCGCTTACACCCACCGTGGAATGGAAGAGTAGACCAGCACGAAACCCACCGAAAGTGTAGAGAGTTGACGGAAATGTGGAACCACTTCTAGTTTGAATGATGAAAACATCGTTCTCGAGATTGGACTGGACTGAGTTTACTATGAACTCAATGCGATCAATGTTGCTTTGTGATGGTTTCGATACAACACTTTCGGAGACGAAAGGAAAGGTAAGCATATCTTTTTCGGGAGACTGCGTGGGAGGAGTGGCTTGGATTTCCATCGGAGAAGACGTTGTTGGAAGATAAGTTAGCGGGTTCGTTGCGGAAAGTGAACTGTCAGTAGTAGGTTGAATGGTCGGCAGAGCTGTTGCAGCCGCAGGCGCTGGCGTAGTAGTTTCGGGAGAAGTCGTGACGGGTAGAAGGGTTTCGAAGGAAGATGACGATGGAGAAATTGTGAATTGTATTTCTGGTTGTTGGGTCGGCTGCGGCGTGCTTTTAGGTTTCGAATTGCTCGAAACAGCAGGACAAGCAGTATTGCTGAAGCAGGACTCGCCCTTCCATTTCGAAAACCAGGTTTATTGTAGAATATGGCGACGACGAGGATGTGAGGAAAGCATTCCATGTGGACACGCCTTCGTCCCAGTTGATGACTACTCACATTTGGGCAGTTCGTTGTTGTCGAATCTGGACATCGATTTTTACACTTGGACGAGGCATCATCCTGGTGTAACGAGCATAATGCGAAAAAATACATTTATGAAATCAGAGCCCAAAATACGAAGGAACGAAAACAGAAACGATCTCACTTACCCAAGAAAGACCGCAGTAAAAGAATTGGCGGATGTCATCTAGAGGAAGGGGGCTCATCGACGGAGATGCGGTAGACGGTGAAGCTGATGGGGTTTGGGACGGCTGGAATCATTGCCATAAATATAATTGTAATACGCGGTGAATTCCGAGAGAGATCAAAGCTGATGACAAAGGTCAAAAGGTCGACTTCTCCAAAGGGTGTACAACATAGTGAAACTCACCCAAAATTCAAGCGTAGGACTATTGGTAGGCCGCGGCGTTGGCGGCGGGCTCGGTGGCAAGAGATTCAGTATGTTACAGGGCACATTTCCATTCATTACTCCGACCCAACAATATTCACCACTTGGGCAATCTGATTGAGTGCCGGAAGGGCAATGAGATTCTACATGGTACATGCATTTGACAATAGGTGGAAAACATGTAAGAAACAACACACACTAATGAAAACCTATCCAACACATCCAGGATACTCACCGATCGAGCATTTCGCCTCCGTGACAGTTTTTCCACAAAACCTCGTATGCGAAGGGTGATCGAAAGGGATCGGTGCTTTGGACGGAGGATAGGTAGTGGCATTCGTGGGGCTACCAGTGGGTTCTGTGGTGGGAGAAAAGGTGAATTCCATTCTATGACCACGAGTAGTAGTCGATCGATTGGATGTGAGATTTGGACAGGTGGATTTCGTCATCGAAACAGACCAGGCCAATATTGACTCACATGTGACACATCGTGTCTGCAAAACAGATTTGTCCTGGAAGGATCCGTGTGTTCCGGATTTTTTAGGGCACATTGATTTTTGAATACGAAGTGTTCCAGCTCCATTGATAGTTTCATACTGTACTCACCATCTGGACATCCCTATTGTCATGAAATGCCGTTCCAGGCAATGAGAAAACTTCCTGGGCAGAAATGTTAGCAAATCTAGAACGAAACTCACCATGCCAGTGGGACACCATTTACTGTGGATGAAAATGAAACATGCATGAACAAACAAGCCAGTATCAGATCACGAAGCTTGAAAATAGAACTACATTCTTTCATAAACCAACTCACTTCTTTCCACAGGTACTGGCATCCGACCATCTGCCACGGTAAACATCAAAAACAACATCCGACGATACTACCCGAGTTTAGACTGTGTTCCATCGAAACGTTTTCCAACCTCAAATAATGGCATCACTCACGTTTCGCCGCAGAATTTGTAATTCGCACTGAATGGATGATGAAACCAATAATGGTGAAGTGAGTGTCATGTGTCATCGAGGCAGCGTCGGAAAAAAAACACACCATCCAAACGTCCGACTGCCAGACTCACGGGTCGTCGTATTCCAACGGAGACTTCGTCGGGGCATACGTGTTGGTAGTCGGACGAGCAGTCGTCGGCGGATTCAAGTCGACGACATTGCACGGAACCCCGGGCCAGCAATACATTCCCGCACCGCACTCTTCGTGTTTTCCGGTTTTGCAATGAGTTTTCCGAGAGCATTGTTCGGATGCATCGAGGAAGGATTTTCCGCAGAATTGATAGTTCATGGCATCGTCGTATGTGACCGGTGCCCAGGTGGGAGTCCTGGTCGGTCGTATTGGCCCTCGGTCTCTAATGTTGCACTTGAGGATGGTTTGGCATGGAATGGTATGGCATGGCATGACATGGCATTTTATGGTAGCGACGTTAGATGCCAAGGGAAATCACGCGGATCGAATGGATTGCGAGGAATATGAAAAAAAATAGAACTCACGTCGGTGTGTTCGAAACAGCTTTCTCCCGGCGGACATCCCATGCCCGTGGGACACCATTGGGTCTGACAGCCGTTGGCATGGCCCCAGTCGACGCCGCAGAATCGACTATTGACTGATGACAGTAAACAAGAGAACACGTGATGAGATCATCGGATGCAATGCGCATGATAGTATCCGAGCGTCGAAAGAGGGATGCGGACTCACTCGGGTCGTCTCTGTCGATGGGAGCCGAAGTCGGACTGGGCGTCGGGTCTTTCGTCACGCCGTAATCATCGCGAACGCGGGCATCGCAGGGAGTGTCTTGAAAACAGAGATGTCCATGGTCGCAGGATTCCGAGGACCCCGACGGACACGGCTTCATCCGCTTGCATTTGTAACTGCGTCCGTAAAAATAATGAAACAAGGGAGACGAGAGAGGACCGACGAAAATGAGTGCAATAGCAACATCCCCAGAAACTCTCAACAGGGCTCCAACATGCAACAATGTCCAACAACAATGCATCTCACCCGATCTCCTGCAGGGACTCCCCGCAAAAGTAATGATCCGCCGGATTGTCCGACGGATACACCAACCCCATGCCCTCGGCAATGTCCTTCTGCGACATCTTCCCCGGGCCCTCCCCCCTCCCCACGTTCCCCCCCTCTTCCACCGGCAAAAACTCTCGAACGTCGCAGGGAAACTCGAGGTTGTTCCAGCACGCCTGCCCCACAGGGCAATCCGCGTTGGTCGCGCAGTGCGTCTCCAACGAGCAGTTCTCCTGCGCGTCCGGCAGCATCTTCCCGCAGAACTGGTGGTTGGCGGGGCCGTCCGGGAGCAACTCCCCCGTCGGCGCGAACGTGGGATCGGAAGGGCGGGGGGTGGGCGACCGAGTGGGCGGCGGGGGCGTGGGACTGGGAGTCGGGGGTTCGGTGTATTTGCAGGTGGTGTCGGAGAAACAGGATTGTCCGTACCCGCAGAGGGTGTCGTCGGCGTCGGGGCACCACACTTGGCACTTGGAGGAGGCGTCGGCCCAGGATTCTCTGGAAGCGGTGGAGGAGAGATGCGAGAGAAGACGTGTCGAAAGAGGTCATGATGTCATGGCGTTGATGGGGTTGCACGGATTATTATCACGACGAAGAACACTCACCCGCAGAAGAACGTGTAGATCCGATCGTCCACTTCGTCATTCTCGTCGACGTCATCATTCTCCGGCGCCTCTTGCAGCTCTCGCCTTCGGCGTGTGGGCCCCGCGGGAGACGACGATGACGTGGATCGCGGTCGTGGGTTCGGTCGCTCCTGCCGGTCCACCTCCCCTTCACTTGCGGTCGTTATTGCCTCCGACACCGCCGAGAATTTCGCAAAGCAGCACAATGGCAACATCCATGTCTTTGAAATCGTCGACCGCCATGGTCTGCCTGTTTGTCCGTCGATTTGCCTGTTGGGACTTCTCCTCGCTCGTGCCGGGCTGCATGTCGGGCGGTCGTCACTCGATATTGTCGGGAAGTCTACTCTGCCAATATTTTTGCTTGCGGTGGCAGTTCCCATGATCGCGGTTAATAGTAGTAGGATGATATTATCTTGTCTGCGAAGGCGAGGGCGAACGAAAGGAGCGGGGGAATTAAAAACCTTGGAGGCAATAATATTTTATGGTACGATAAGATATTATAATATGGTATTGTACTGATTGTATCATTTTATGTGTCGTGAAATGAAGTGGCTCGCCAGGAAGACAATAGAGTGTCCGCGCAAACACCAAATCTGTTAGTTTCCGTTGTGTACTATAGAAGTTATCATGAGTCATCTCCAAATTCATAGGTCATTTCAACTTCACCGCTCCCACTAACAGATTTCAAACTCAACGTGTACTAACGGTTTGTGCACTTTTTCAAAAAAATTGCTAACACTAACAGATGGTAGAGCATACTGAGTTCCTCAGTGCTACCAATTTGGAGGGGTTTTCTGTCGGCTGTGTGGGAGTTTCTCACATGAGGCCCCCTCAAACTTTGTGGGACAGCACAGGTTGCTGATGTGAGCATCATCCAGTGATTTTGTAAGCTTTTTCAGTCGTCTTCGCAGTTTCTTCTGCCAAATAACTTTGCATCAATCCCATCATAAAAAAATCACACCATTAATTTTGTCCATTTATCTCCCAACGCAATCAGTAAATTCTAACGAAAACCAAGGAGAAACCACTGAATAAGGCAATTGTGATGACACCTAAACAATCAATATTTCTGCAGAATCAGACATTCTCGACATGAATGACACCACTGACAACAGCCATAACCAGAATGCAGCAACCCCCTTCCCATCTTGGTATGTATGCCCCATCACACAAGAACCACCTGTCGTAGGAGCAACATTCATGAATCACATCCAAGTGTTTGAATACAGTGCATTGTACAGACACATAGGCACTTTGGGTGACTTAGATGCGTTCAGACATGTCTTTCACCCCATTACCCGACAATCAATCCTAAGAATCAATGCACTTCAAGAAGTTCGGCTTATCACACCAGAAGTTCAAGCCATAATTAATGAGCAAAGACAACAACTCGGATTGAATGCCAGAGAGACAAATCCTATATCTGATCAAGATAGGGATAATTATAATTCAGCAATGCAAAGAGTTCAAGAAGAGTAAGTAATTCATAATTGTTTTCAGCTATGAACGCAACACTTCATCTAATCAACACATTTTTAAAATTCTATTTTGCTCAAAGGAGGTTACACAGGGATGAAATATTTGTCCGTAGTTCAAGCTCTGAAGATGACACTGTAGGGGAGCCAAACGAAACTGTTAATCAACACCCAAATAATGAAAACGAAACAAGAGAAGTCTCAGAGAACCAACAAAATGAAACCGAAAGTGAAACGCGCAGCACACTACAGCGAAATGTTCGCGCTCGCATTGAACCCGCGGCAACCCAATTTATTGCAGCTGGAACACAACAGCGAATACAGTTACGTGGCTTTGTGGATGCACGAAGCAATATTCGCTCTCCTTTGCATGCTACAGCATTGATAGGTCTTTTGCAGGTTGCAAATGGAAACGAAAATGGTGTTTTGGCATCTCTTGGTCATAGTAACAGAAGCACTTGGATGAACCAACACATCAATGCCTTTTTTGAAGCAGGTGGACCCCTTGACGCGTTCCGACAGGTATCTGCAGATGTATTGCAACGCCATCTGAAGAAAGCAGAGAATCGTGCAAGGGCCATTTACAATACCAATCATTCAAATGGGGGGGGGGGGAATCACGAAGACATTCCTGATTGGGCCATGGCGTTTTTCCCATATTTTGTTGCTTTGGAAAATTCCGCAACTACAAATCCAAGATCAATGAACACCCGCAACGAAAGGAATCATATTGTTGCCAGCCTCGCTGGTAGGCAGGCACCTCTTGGGACAACAGGACATGATGGTCCTGTCCCTCTACGAAATGAGACCTCACCCAATTTTGGTGGTCCAAACATGAGACAACAAGTCATTGGTACTGTTGACACGGAACGGCTACAAGAAGGGCGAGATGATGCATCGGTGCGCAACCCAGCCCCAAGGCTTCAGATTCATCGTGGAACCCGTAGGCGAAATGTTCACATTGCAGGGTTTTCCCCAGAGATCAATGATCCCTGTGCTCGTTTCCAAAATATTGTTGCTGGTTACGAAAGCCTTAACAGACTTACTGATGCCATCACAAATTCCCTCACCCCAAGAACCTCCCAACGTTTGGTTATTGATGTAGTTCGTGAATACAATGAAGTATCAAATATGATGCAAAATTCCCCATCCCAAAGTCATGATTTTTACATGACAGCTTTGTCTATACTCGAGGAAGAGATGGTCATGCTCTCTAACAGTTCAACTGGGACTTCCAATAATGCATCACACAATGAAGCAGAGGAAAGAAATCCAAACTGACAAAACTAAACAAAAATTCAATAAACTGCAATTGATATTATTAATTTGAATTTGATTAAAGTTACTATTGTATCTACAAAGAACTGTCATGCATGTCATAATCATATATATATCCCAAATTCACTGGTGGTGGTGGCATCAATTCTTCATCTAGTGGGATGTATTCTTCAAGTGTTGGTGGTATGTGGCCAAAGAATCTACACCTTGTTCCATCAAGACAATAGAAGCAGTTCAATATGAAAAAAGATACTAAGCACATTTGACGAATATGCACACCTCTGTTGAACAAGTGTAATCTGTGGGGTGCAGAAAAAATTTTGAATCGAATGCGGTGATCAGCTAAAACATGCTCAATGCATTCTCGCAGCGATGCCAGTTTCATGTTCAGGATTTGCAATTCAAGAGACGGATTGCGAAACCTAGGTACTATGGTAGCCAAGACAGCAAAAATTCCATCACAGTAAAGAGCCGGAAAAAGACCACCAATGAACATTCCATTGAGTAAGTGAACTAAATAATTGTTGAGTCCACTCATGTTTTGAACACCGTTATCATTTTGTCTCAATTCAGTAATGAACACTGATCCAATGACACCAATTGGTAAGTAAACAATTTGTGCTTTGAGACCATGTTTGCGCAAGTAGCCAGAATAGAATGCTCTCTGTATGTCTTGTGTAAATTGATGTGTCCTTGTGGCGGTATCCCCAGGTCTGGCAGTTGGAATACCAAAATCATCAAGAAATCCAAAGAGACGAAAGGAATCAAAATCAAAATGATGCAAAATCCATGTCCTATCAACAACTTCACTGTTGTTAAACCTGACTTCCTCAATAGCTCCATCTGACAAAGCATCATACAACAACTGTCTGCATAGATTCACTTGAGATGGAATCCACTGGTGTAAACTTGTGCCTGATATTTTGTTGTAAAAAGTTTGATAAAGGTGATGATTCATAGCATCAAACATTTTTGATAAATTCCTTGGGTCACCTCCAAATGTCTGTTGAGCCATAATAGTGAATGGGCTTCCTTGAATCATATGATACAAAAAAATTATAAAGCATTCTTCTCCACCAAAGAGGTGGCGGGACAGAGATTGAAAAGTCTGTGGCACACGCCAGTGAACAAACAATCTGTGTATGTTGTGTGGATTTTGTCCAAACCAACTGTAACACTGACCACGATTGATATCATGGAGATAACAATATTTGCGAGGGGGGAACCTATTGCGCCTACGGATAAAGATGGTGAGATCCTCTGCATAGAGAAATGCAAGCTCTCCATAAACCTGAAACCATTCAGACAATAGAAGCAAATGATTCAGTGCATGACCAAGTTCCCAAAAGGTATGTCGTATGAACATAAGTGACCTTGTTTGGTATTGGAGTCCATGATGCATTCAAGCAACAATATGTTGTAAGGAACGATGACAAAAGGAAATGATACTGATGGATCGAAAAAGGGACAGCAACAAATGTAGGAAATCCCCAGCTGTATAATAGTAAATTTCCTGCTCCATAAGTTGAGCTGGAGGTAAGGAACTTGAGTCTCGATATACCCAAGACATGTGATGGCGTGCCCGTCGTAAGCCATAATGAACCTCATCAATGTCATCAGACCCACTATTCATGTATGCATTGCTGTGACGACGACGTGCTTGAACCATTTTGTAATTGACTATTGTGTAAGGTATTCTATTGACACTCACAAAAAAAATCCATGTCATAATTTTTATGCTGTTGATTCAAGAAAAACTGGCACAGATAAGAATTCTACACAGGGGTTCTCATCAGATTTCACACACAACAAGGGGGACAAAGGTATGCTAGTTAACATGTGTACTCTATCATAAATTAATTGCTACAATAATAGCACTAATAAAATCATACAACCAAGATACAGATAATTTATTCTTTATTGCTACGGAAATTCCACTCAGGAGGATCTTTCCTATTTTGCATTGTATTTTGTTTGTTATCAGTTTTCTCATTTTCTAATACATATGAGGCTGTCAGAAAATCCACAGAAGTGATTCTGTTGGATTGCCGTTGCAGTGATCTTGAAGATGCCTTACTTGGTGACAATGTAGTAAGCACTCCACCTGGTAATTTAGCTGCAGCTGGATTTGTCACTGCACGCTCCAAGTCTTCCGCAGTCCAATTCTTCCCAAATTGATCGGATGAGTAGTAATGTTCCTTTCGGTTCTCTTCTATGATTGATGTCTGAAGAATATTTTGCTGAAATATGCTTTGACTCTTTTTCATTCTTTTTTCTCGCTGTAATTCACTAGATGTCTTAGCTGGAAGTTTTTGATCTTGCATAATCCGATCTTCGTTTATGTGTTCAATATTTTGAATATATCGTGAGGGAGTTTTCCCCCTTGTACTCCGTTTGGGATAGCGTCCATTGCTCCCAGCATCTCCAGCACTGCTTCTAGCTTCATCTCTGACTGCACTCACATCCCCATCCCCATCCTCATCCCCCTCCCCATCCCCCGTCCCCTCCCCGTCCCTGTTCCCATCCCTGTTCCCATCCCCGTTTCCATTTCTGTTCCCATCCCCGTTTCCATTTCCGTTCCCATCCCTGTCCCTGTCCCCATCATATTCTCCTGCTTCATGGCCACCACCAACACCTTTGTCATTGTTACCTTGCCCACTGCCAGCACCACAAAGACTATAATTGTGACCATGGATATTGTTTTGTTGCAGACGTCCAGAACGACGCAGCAGACATGATTCATGTGGTATATTCACATTTGATTCAGAGGGTTGGCTTAATGAAAGTTGAGCTGACGACTGATTTTGAGAGTCTCTGTTGCTTCTTCTCATCCATCTATGCAAATCTTGTTGAATTCTGTGGTCATTTTGCATGGCTAAGCCTAATGCCGGTGTAATGCGAAACATACCACCAGGTTCCAAATTAAGCAGCCTGCGCACAGTTCCTGTGTTATGCCTGACATAATCACGTCGCGTCCTTTTACCACCATCCCAATCTAGGATTGCCACAACTTTTGACTCCTTGTTTCCCTTGCAAAACAGGCTTCCCCCACGGCCTACAATCCTTGGGTCGTCCACCGTTATGACCATCTTGTTTTCTATAGATTCCGCACGCCCTCAAAAGGTATCATTATGTAGACCAACAGGATGGGTTACCAATGATGCTGAATTGAAAGAGTTGAATGCATCCAAACTCATAACAAGATTCTGATTAGAAACCTCATAAGCCAAACGAGCTGTTTCAATTTTTTGCATTTCTGACTCTACAGGCCCAATTGCAAATCCTAACTCTCCATTAGATTCTCTTAATTGGTTGATGTGATGAATGAGACAAACTGCCATCATTTTCATGTAAGTAAACTCAGCTAAAATCGGAAATAGATAGAATGACCGTAGATTAAATTTGAAGGAACCACCAGCTTGGGGTACAGCATAATAGTGCATAGCCATACGTCCATGGGAGGTGTTATGGGATTCACGGCGGCGACGGTAAATAAAATAATAACCTCTTGCAGATGGTATCACCAAACATGCACCAAGACGACGCGGCAATAAGGATGGTGCAACATGAGCTAGCACTTTCATGACTTGATCAGAATATTGGGACCTCAACCCATTGCTACCTCCAACACGATTCAGCTCAAATCCACACTTTCCAGATAGACAACGCAACAATTCGTATAGATTGTTTGCTGTGTCATTCTCTATTCCTTTGCTAGCCATGGAGTGAAATCTCATGAGAAGTAGCTTCAGAGACTGGCTTTTTTCTAAATCCAGATGACCAACAATGATTGTGACATCAACATCAGAAGGAGTTGTGCTGTCACGGTAAATGGTGGCATTCCCCAACTTTTCCAACGGAATGGATGAGTGTCCTTTGTATTGCTTAAAAAATGGTTGCACCTGTTCCACTTGACTGATGATCATGAACTCAACCTTCCAATCTCGTTCACGCATGCAGCTTTCTGGAGATTTGACATTAGATATTGTCTGCACATAACGTTGGGTGCCAGGATGGGAGAAAAGATCTGGCAAGTGTTTTCTTCCACTATTTCGAAGATATTCTACTAGTTGAGAACCAAGTTGTTCACCAATAACTGAATGGGCCACAGGTTCTGAACCATCATTGTCTGATTTTGCAATTGCATGAATGTCCACGTATGTTGCTGAGTTACATGCCTGTACAAATAAAAAATGAAGTCAGAAAACAAATCTACAATAACAAAATAGAAGGCTATGAAAAAAAACTGACCTGGCTTTGGATAAGTAAAGCAAATGCTGGAAGGTACAATGCCCCTGAAAATATATTGTTCATATGCAACCCAGCAGTTCGACGTTGTCGTTTGGTCTGACCGAAGTTGTTCAGTTTGTAAGTCCTTAAAATTTTGCTGTCTTGGTTGCAGTGTTGGTGGTATGACAATAGGAAAGCAAGGCTTGAATCGTCTGCATCTGGGTAGTTGCTTTGTTGTGAATTGAATTCACGGCGGAACAACATAATATTGTCATTATGATCATGACAGATTGCATCTGAATTATCTTGGACTTTATTGTTCCACTCTGAATTGTCATGAATGTCAAATAAAAATTGTTTCGAATCAGGAATGAGTGGCAGAGGAAAAGGTTCACTACAATTTTCTGAAGCAAAGGAACAACAGATCCCGTTTGAAATGGCAAGATTGTCCATACAATTAACCAGTGATGGTGTAGACAAAATGGACTCCATCTCTGTGATCCAACTGCATTGACTCAACTCGTCAGGAAGAATTGTACTATCCAAAGCCCTTTTATACATTTCCGTGGCACAGGCCCAGTATTGAAACTGACCACAGTTCTGACAATTAAGTTTCCTTCCATCCCCAACGTAAACCCTAACATCATCTTCATCATCAGTTTTCAATCGCTTTTTCTGGATGGATTGCCATGAGCAGCAAATACAACTTGTCGTGCGCCTCCTTTTTATTTCCTTCATTGATTCAAAAGCAATATTAATAAGCTATTAGAGATTTCTATTTAATCAGATTGTCTGTGTTTTGTGAAATTATAATGAAACAGTTACAGTGAGTGAAAATGAAATTATGAACATTGCTTTCAGGTCTGGGGATACAAGGACACAGTGGTTTTAAAAACACATCCTGTCTGTGTGACTGCTAATCATTTCACAACTAAATACAAATCAAACACATAAAAATAACTAGTTAACACTGACCTTAATGGAAGCAAAATGAACTGATGGCCATACATTGTACTTTTGATTGAATTAGTGGAGTTGGATGGATCTACTCCCATGCTATAATTGGCTTGGGGCGATGGCTCTCTCTGGCTCATCTAACAGGCGACAACACTAAGGGAGTTCCAGCTGCTGGAATCTCCAGGTGTCAAGCTCTGTTGCCCACCACGCATGAATAAGAGCGATTTCCTCCCTACTACAAATATTGCAACCTACAAGTATGAATGTCCACAGTTGCACCTTTCACCACCTCTTCCAATCCAATGACTCAAAAAAATATTAAGGCAAAGGAAACAGAAGACGGCCTCCAAGAAATTATTTTGGACAGGGCTGTTGATGGCCGTTAAATTGCGGTGGTAAGGCAGCTGTTGACAGCTGTTCAAAGTTCTCTGCTGGCTAAATTGGAGGCAGAAGACGGCCTCCAGGAAATTATTTCGGAGAGGGCTGTTGATG
>JALLPE010000470.1:0-17236 GCA_036940025.1 Conticribra weissflogii
GGGAGCAGGGTTCCACCAGCGACAACTTAAAATTACTCGTCTGCGGCTCCCTCATGTCTTCGTTAGATGACGAAAACGGTGCCACCGAGACGATTTATCCGGGCTCGACCATTGGGGAATTGGGATTGATCAATGGGACGGAGAGGTTGACTACGGTGAAAGTTTTGAGCGAGGAGGCCATTTTGTACAATCTCAGTAGGGAAAAGTGGGAGAAGTTAATTCACGAGAATCCCAGATTGGCGCGGGAGATCGATATGCTGGTAGTCAGATATTTGACGCATCGTATTCAGCATGTGTCGAATCATATTTTGGATAAACGGTCTCTTCCAGTGTAGTTGATGATGTGAGAGTTGATGGGGACTTATTTTTGAGGAGGTGAATGCACAAACTGTAAATGAGAATGAGTACAATACAATCAATATCATGGCATGCCATGGTAGATTTTCAATAGAAAGAAGCATATAGGAAAAGAACGTTGGGATCTCGTCATGGAATTACTATCTTTGACGGTACAATGTGAATTTTCTGTTGCTTCGGCCCTAGTTCAACAAACAAATGGACACACAATTAAGATTCGTTCCAATCACTACAAATATTATAATATCACCTCATTGTAAAGTTACAACAATAACAAGAGAATCATAATCCAATTTTCCTTCATCGAAGCCCCAACATCTCCCGAAACTCCACATTATCTCTATTTTCCTCCAACCACCTCCGAAAAGGCTTGGCATCCGGCACCAACTCCATGGTCTTGGCCACCAAACCACGCTGTTTTACCAACTCCGTCTTGGAATATTCCCTAAAAATATTTCCCAAATCCTTGGCAAAGGTATCGACCACCTTGCATTGCTTCGATTGCGCCAACATGGTCAAGGACGTAGAAGATGACGATTTCATCTCCGTCGTCCCCGATGACGATGACGACGACGTGTGTTCCAGTACAATCTCTCGTCTAGTCTCGAAGAATACGTTTTCGATGATATCGGTGGCTTCCGAGAGAGATAAGACATCGGTGATGAGGGCGATTTCGTGTCCGGCGTATACCTCGTACGAATCCAATATGTTCGCCACCGCCGGTCCCAATTCGTCGACCGATACGCACACCACTCTCTCTTCTTGTTGCGAATGTTCCTCCCCGTCGTGTTCCTCGGCCGCTTCCTCGTCGTTGGCACCATCCGACGAAGAACCTGGAGTATTCTCCACCAAACTCGCACCTCCCTCTTCCTCCACCAGCGCCTCCGACACATCCCCCCTCTTATTCAATCGAATATTCTCCGCCATGGCCAAGAAGAACCTCTCCGAATAGACGGGCATCAAGACGAAAGTGACGCTGATCCCCTTGGATCTCGCATAGGCCGCCATGCGGGCCTTGACGTCGATGTCGTCCGATTCTCCGACGTGTTTCAATTCGTTATCGACTTCTTCGGCCGATTCGAGCGTGCTCATAACGAGATGTCGAAGGGTGGTGGAGATGGCGCAGGCGTCGATGATTTTGCGGGCGCATTGTTCTTCGACTTTGGAGGAGGAGGAGGAAACGTTGGGTCTGTAAAAGTCGGTGAGGAGAAAGGCTCCTTCGGCTCCGTGGACGGCAGTGGCAATGGAGGAGGCGTCTTCGGCGTGCGTGGATATGAGTCTGGTGGTGATTCGTTCGGGGTTGAGGGATTGGATGCGTTGCACTTCCTCTTTCAGTCGGGCGTTGTTTTTATCGTCATTATCGTCAATATCGTCATCATTGTCATCGTCGTCTGGGGAAAGACAGGCGATGATGGTGTATTGCTTGCGAGTATCTGCCAATAATCCCTTGATGACCGACTCTCCTTGCATGGTGTTGGCATTGAAGACTGCCACGGTGGTGATGGGTTTGGCTGTAATGAAAACAAGTGAGCATCATGTCGTATGGCTTTTGAGAATAATGCAAGAAGACATGGTGCAAGGTGTAACGATAAAAATAATGCACACATCGGGGACGAACCCAACAAATCCAATAAGCCATTTTTCGAAACATTTGACGAGTGCGATGTATATATATATTATCCACTCACCATCCAAAGACAAACCAACCCTCTCAAACGCCTCGTCGTCCGAATGAGTCAACAACCAATCCTGAAACGTCTGCGGCTTCCTTTGTTTTCCAGTCTCTGCCGCCGCAGCGCCACGATCCCCAAACGTTTCGCAATACATTCTCATAATCTCCTCCGTTTCTCGGACGTCTCCATCCTCCTCGTCTCCGGTTCCATCCTCTCCATCATCGCCGTAAAACTCGCTCCCCAAAAAACAACACATTTGCGCCAACGCTCTGACACCCACGGCCACGCCGTATTCCAGATCTCTCTCCACGGGGGCATTGGCGTTGGTGCCGCCGCCGCCGCCCAATTCCCCCACCATTTCTTCCACCGTCAACGGAGAATAAATGACGTCTTTCCCAAAGAGATCGGAAAATTGCCAGGCCACCTCGTCCATGCTCAATCGCTCTCCGGCCACTCTCACCGTTCTACCGGAATAGGGATGGATGTGTGGATGCGCGTGTGGATGCGGGCGAGAAGGAACATGAAAGAGGACGGGCACGAGGTATTGAAGGTCCGATGGAGAAAACATGGGAAGGGGGTGGGCGGAGGGGCCGAGGCAGGCGGAGATGGACCATTGCACGATGCGTTCGTCGGGGGCGTTCTTCGTGGTTGTCGTCGTCGTCGTCGCGGCTGTGGTTGTGGTGGCGGTCACGGGCAAGGGGATGGTAATTTTGGAGAAATTGGAATGCAAAAAGGGCAGTATCAAGAGGGTCAACGTCAACCCCGGGAAGAGGGGGGGTTTGGCCTCCTTGGAAAAGAACCGGGACGATTTGGATTTCCACGGCAGGTGCAGGCGAGGATGCAAAGTGCTTCCATCGGCCGATTCTGCTTCCTCTTCCGCTTCCACCTCCTCCTCCCATGGACTGGACACCCCGTGCAAAAGTCGCATGGCGTACTCCGCTCCCCTTCCCTTGCCGGAATACTGCGGGACGATGCTGCCATCGTCGAGAGGTTTCATGTTGTCCAGAAACTCGGCCGCTGCCGCCTTGAGCCGGTCGTCCTCGTCGAAGCGGTCCCGTCGACGATCCAGCCACTCCACCAACGAGCGGACGTTGTCGTTGGTCGAAAAGACCACGTGTCGCTCCGGCGCCTTTGCTCTGCCTCCTCCATCTCGAGCTGCCGCCGCCGTCATGGTCGTCCACTCCTCCCGGTGCAGCTCGAGAAGGACGTCGAAGAAGCCGCAAATGGACTCGAATTCCCTCATCTCGCTTTCGTGGAAACTGCCCAACGTGTCGCCGTCTTCGGGGGGCAGATCCGTCGCCGTGACGAAAAAGATGTCCGTGGCTCGCGTGGATTGCAGGACGACGCGGATGGCGTGGGCGTCGTCGAGATCGGCGGGGAGGATGGACACGTGGCGGTCGATGGGGACGTCGTCGTTGTTGTTGTCGTCGGTGGTGGTAGTCAAGATTTCGGCGGAGGCATCGCCACGGCGGACGGGAACGCCCATGTGCTCTTCGATGGACGCGACGTGCGAAGGGGACGCATCGCGGGTGATGCCGTAGACGTGGCGGTAGGTGCGTGTGGAGAGGAGGCCCTTGGCGACGTATTGGCCTTGTTCGCCGGAGATGCCGAAGACTACGGCCACTTTGTCATTGTTGTTGCGGTTGTTGTCGTCGGTGGTGTTGCTGTTGTCGTCATGATTATTGGTCACGCTGGATGTCATGGTGTAGTTTGGTTTATTTCATATATAATAATAGGATATTGTGCTAGTGAATATTTTTTATATTTTATTCTTGTTCTTCTTGTAATGATGTGAAGTGTAGGGATCATAATATTTTTTATTATATTATATTAATCATAATATATCACATATATTATTTTTCAGAATCACCATGTGATGTGTGGAATCTTGACGTCACAACCCTCGCCCTCCGGAAGATTTTGGAAGTTGGGGTTCTCATTGATTCATATTGATGTCACACATCATCAAGTTTGCGGTGTCGAGCATGATACCTACAATATGGTATGGTACTCTTCCCTGCAAATCTTTATAGTACCCAATACAACATAGTTCTGAGATCTGGGATATCTTGGATCTTTTTTGCCAGCAGAGAGAGAGTCAAAACTAAAAATATGGTAGGGTAGGGTAGTACCATATTCTAGTACAATATGGTAGGAGGACGGCCAGAACGAGATCACCGGACTCAATGTGAAGTCGTGCGACTGCCCCGATGTATAATAATAATTGAGGTAGATAGATGATAGATACACGACACAACATTCTTGTCAGAAAAAAGTGTAATATGTACTCCCATTTCCTTCTCTACTGACTAACTACTACACACACTAAACTCTAGAGAGTGAGTCATTCTGGAATTACTTCTCTTGATGATGAATGAAGAACGCACGACAAAATCGTCGTGACTGCGGGCATCATAAAATTTTAGAACAGAGAGAACATGAATTTCTTTCATAATCCCACATAATATAATAATTTATAATATTAATATTTCGACGATCCCCGCCCGGTTCTTCAGCGTGCATTAATTGTCCATTACATCGAAACATTTCATCACCATCCACCCATTCCCATAATATATCACATCACATCACATTTCACATCATCATCATGTTCAACAACCACAACCACCACCACCACCACCACCACAGACGCAGCAGAGACGAAGAAGAAACATCCACCGTCCAACTCCACCGCGACACGTGCACCACCACCTCCCTCCTGGGCCAATACCTCCTCGAAGGAGAATGGACGTTCCTACTCGATCATCTCTCCACCCCCGACGGCCATCGCGACGTCTGGGAGGCAAACGATCCCCTCGGCCTGTTCCGCGGCCGTGCCAAACACAGCAAAGTGCCGTCGAACGACGACGACCTGACCCGCAGCGCCTTCTACGCGGCCATTCACGTTCGTGCTCCCTTCTCGGTCGCCGAGGCCATTTACGAATGCGAGAGGCAAAACCCCCAAACGAATGCTGCGAAGGCGGTGGTTCCCAATCGAAACGCGGCGTTACTCATGTGCGTCTTGGCCGTGATTCCCTCGGAAGAAGCAGACGAAGAGAGACGGAGGCGCCATCGGACGACGGCGGCGGCGGGGCGGATGCAGACGTGGTCGTTGGAGGATCGGGACGCCATCCTCGAAATGATTTTGCGCGACGACGGGGAATCTCCTTCGGCGGCATCTGCCTATCTCGCCCCATCGCCAAAGTGGGTCATCCCCTCTTCCAGCCCCACGTCCTTGACTCCCCTGGGGATGGCGGCTTACAACCCCGACGTGTCGGCGGAAATTCTGAAAAAGATTTACGACAAGGCACCCGAGGCGGCGAGTCGGGAAGGCACGCTGTTCGGAAGGAGGACGTTGCCGTGGATTGCGGCGGCGGCGTCTCCTCTTCCTCCGAAGGGTGAAAGCGCGTCGACGAGGTATCGAGAACGGCAGAGCGAGGATCGATGGGAAAAAGTGAGATTCCTCGTGGCGCATTGGAATGGGAGCGACGGGGCCCGTGCCGTGAGCGACGTTGGTTCGGCATCGACATCGGTATCGACCGTACCGACGATGGAACAAATTCTGCGTGCCTCCGAAGAAGCCATTCGACGAGGGGAGTGGGAGTTGGTTCGCGAATTTTTGAAGCGGTATTACTACGGAAATGGCCACTGCGGCAACTCCGAAGAGGGCGCAGTAACAACGATCGTGGCGAAAGCGGAGCCGATGGAAACGGCTACTACCAAAACGAGCAATGAAGTCGACGACGATATTCCAGTGGTGATGGCGCAGCCGTGGACGCAACAACAAGCAGAGGAACGAGAAATCAACATGTCGTTCTCGACGAAACTTCCCGAGCCTTCGGCACCGTCTCTATCGTCCCTTTCGTTGCAACCCGCTTCCGCCGCCGTCGCAACGACTACGGCCACCGCAGGCCCGGCGGCGATACTGGAACCGATTCATCGGCTGCTCGTGCAACACGATCGGAAACTCCAGGAGTACTACCGGCGCAGCAATCGAAACTACCACTCGAAGGAAGAATGGATGAGGAAACATATGGGATTGGTCATGTTTCCGGTCGATGCCATGGTGGATTTGGCTTCGGCGGTGGTTCCTTCGTCTTGGGTGAGAAAGATCAAGAACAAGCATGGTGGGAGTGGTGGACGACAGGAGATGGAGGAAGAATTGGAGAGGGCGCTGGTGGCACCCATGTCTTAGTGCGTGCGTGCGTGCTTTGATTCAATCCATCTTTGAGCATGTATTCTGAAAGAGTTGTTGTAGAATAAAAAGTATAGAGTGAGCAGTAGGAGTGCATCATTATTTCTAAAACGATTACCAATGTGGCAAGACAGACGCTCAATATATTTACAAATTCCTTACGAACAATATCATTCCAGAGCATCTCGAATAGGAATATTCATCGAGAATCCTGATATGTTATGTTGAACAAGAACTAAGCCCTCACTCTCTGGATGAGAGGGAGTGGTGGCAAAGTGTCGGCGACGTAGATGATATTATATGTTGACGAAAATCGTTCTACAGTTTTGAGTCTCAGAACCATTAGGGCACCTCTTATGACTTTGCGAATGATCACATCTGATCACAAAAAATGTGATCATTTTCATTTCTTATGGCAGCCAATCGGTCATTTTGGAAATATTATTCAGGGTTTGCGAAATATATTTGATCGCATCATGATAAAGTGATTAAATCGTGATCACATCCATCTGGAATGATTACATATATTATTATATCATCACTTTGATCCCACCACTCCATACGTAGGTTTTGTATGGGAGTAGAAAAACATCATTTCATCCTACTAATTCAATATGGTGTGCTGGTCTTGTATAATGATGAGAACTCATGCATCAAAGGAAAAACTTTTCTTCAAGTCAGCTTGCATGAAATCAATGATTCGCATTGATATATATCATGAAATTTGGTGCTTTTTGTCTATGTCCTCAACATGATCACTACGTGATCGCAGTGTTACAGGGAGTTCCCATATTATGATCAGCAAATAGAAAAAATGAAATAAATTAGTTCTAAATGGAGTAAATATTTTTTGCAGAGGGAACCAACAAATTAAGTCTGCAAGATCTAGAAGTCAACTTTGAAGCATTCCAACATATTTTGAATTATCTTGAGAAAGTTGTTGAAGATATTGGTACTCATTAGTATGTGAATGAGACTTGAAGAATCAGCATGAAGATACTTAGCACAAGAGAATGAGTGAATTTTGAAAAGAAGTCTAAAATTTTACAAGATGTTCAAAATTTGATGTAAAGGGTAGGAGACCTGAACTCACATGTCAGATTGAGTACTTTTCTTTATGACACACTACCTAACAAATCAATATTAAAGAGAGGGGTTTGACAAATTCCACCATTGTAATAACAATTTAATAATGCAGCACAAAATCTAATTGAGATCAAAAAGAACAGGAGAAAGAAACAGATTGGCAAAAATTGTGGAATAATGTCAAAACCAAAATTTTGCCAGCAGTTAAACTCCTAGTTTTCAATGCAGAAAGCAAGCAGTGAGAGCAGTTTACTGATTGGATGTTGGAATTCAAGGTAATGGCTGTGGTTAAAAGGAGTTGAATGTGCACATGATTAAAAATTTGATGCTGAGGCTTATGAATTGATACTGAGTGTTGATGGGATGAAAGGTAAGAGGGTATTGGAAGCAAATACAAATCAAATTCACTTATTGAATCCATTGGTGAAGGGAGTGATATGCTGGGATATTATCAGTATAGAGAGACAAGCAGATTCAAATTTTCTAACTGGAAAAGCTCACAAGGTTATGGCAGAACTTAAGAGCAAAATTAATCCGCATGATAATGCTTGATATTGAATAGTGATAAAAAAGCATTGAACAAATCAAAAGGTTAAAAATTGATTATTTGCATAAAAGCAAGAAACGAACTGAATACATCATTTTGGATTGCATCTTTAATGAGTGTGGAAAGGTATACCCTGATTTATTGGTTTGATTGAATTATGCAGCAAAGAAAGTAAACATAGCAATGGATTATCAGGAATTGATAGATGAAAGGTATGGCTCATATCAGATACAAAAAACTAGTAGAAAGAAGCTTGATAACAATGAAACATAGACTGATATGGCTCTTTCAGTATTCAACTTTCAAGGAAAATGGAGGAAATGCAGTAAAGTTGGGCACACAGCCAAAGATTTTGCCAATTTGGATTGGGCCAATTTGAACTTGAAAGGAAATGCAATCAACTTGAATGGTAGAAGTAGAAACTCTTGTACAAACAACTCCTAGAAGTGTGGTGCTAATGGACACAAAAAAGCAAATTGTTGGCAGAAGGATGAGAACATTCATAAGCATCTGAAGAATTGGAAAACATGGGAGGGCAATCTGAATTGGATGAAAGCAATGTTAAACATTTTTGGCATGGTGATAAATGAAGAAGACCCAACCAAGTATTGTTCTAGGGTTGGTAAAATGTTGCACATGATAAGTTGGAGAAGACTTGACATTCGCAATTCAGTGCAAGACTGTGCAAGCTATATGCAGGAACCAACTAAAGAGCAAAAAACACTATGTTAAAAATCATGGATTATGTAATGCAACACAGAGAAAGAGGAGGAGAATGGGATTGAAAGAATGTGGAATTCAAACTCAAAATTAGCAACAAAAATTCAGAAGTTGTAAAGACAAAGATTTGAGGAAAAAAACTGGGTGTGTGTGACCTACCTTAATGGAGCACCAATCATGTTACAAAGCAGGATGGAAAAGACTGCATCTTTGTCAGTAAGTGATGCAGGAATGAATGTAGCTGTAGCATAGATACAATGTACATTATTTGCCTATGAGATATTCAAGTCACTGGCATTGAAAGAGAAATTTTTTATGAAAGTGGCAATAGATTATAAAATCACAGTGTAATTGAAAACAACTGGAACTTTGGTGGATGAACTAGGCAGGTGAAAGTAAAGACTAAATTTCTAGACAAAATAAAAGATACAGGAATATTTGAGTTCCAATAGATATCTACTTAAAGTAATGAAGGAAAATTTTTTACAAAGAACCTTGCCAGACCAGAATTAAATTAGTTATTTAAAAGTATTTGTGGTCTTGTTGATTACAACAGAAACAAGAAAAGTTGCCAGACCAGAATTAAATTAGTTATTTAAAAGTATATGCAGTCTTGTTGATTACAACAGAAACAAGAAAAGTGAGAAAAGCACCAAGTTGTGAGTGGGGGGAAATTAGATGGGAATGAAGTCTCACCCTCTAGGAGAGAGGGAGTATTGGCACAATATCAGTGACATTGAAATGTAGAAAAATTGATATACAGGTTTGAGTCTTGGGGCTATTATATAATTGATCATTGAATAGAATAAAATAATATAAATTAATTCAATTAGACTAATTTTTGCAAAGCATACTAAAAAAATTCACTAGATAAGTTTACAAGAGTAGTTGAGTATAAAGCCTTCCAACAATTATGGCTTATGCTCAACACTCCCCACCTCTGAATCAACTGTAAGATTAATTATTCCCAAGATCCATCAAATATTCATTTATATTTATATGCCCTCCTTTTCCAGTAAACACAAAGTCTATGACACTTGAGTTACAGCTGATTGATGTCAATGGAAATCATTGGTGCACTTCTCAATATCAAAGAAAATTCTCTTAAAGCGCTTCAATTTTATGTGCCGTTAATTTAGATGCCAAAATAAAGTGGTAAAGTTTTTATCAAGTTTAAATTTGAGCCATTTTCCACCGTCCACCAACAATGTCATAGCCAGCAGAGGCAACATTTTTGTTGCAGATTGTTTTAAAATTTTCTTGTTTCAATGCCAACATGTTCCTCATACCTTAGGTTCAGAGGGAGTCACTCCTGTGACTGAATCCTTCAGGTAGGTGTGACTATCAGATACAATGTTCTGACAAAGCACTTGACACACTCCATGTTGCATCTGTACGTTACTGATTCCAATTTTATTAGTCACCAAATGCAATTCATTTACCTGTTATGCTTTGATCTACACAAGTCATTACCAGGGCGCTAGGAGATTCCACACATATTTAATGGATATCAAACTCCATTTCTCAGGAGGTCAACTTTTGACCTCCTAGCATTGTTCTATCTAATTGTTGGGTCTGTCTAGGTAAATCAATATTGTAGTCACAACTTCATCAAATTCATTTCTGTTAAAGTTGTTGTCTTTATTATCATCACAACCCATCTGCAGACAGTTAGGTGAAGCCCTTTCTTAGAAACAACAACCATATTGCAAAAAATGGATTTGAATCAATACACCAATTCTGACAAGAACAGAATGAAAGATAATTGAAAAGGTTGCATTACACTTTAAGATTCTTAGATTTTTGAAAAGTGATGAAGAATAATGCAGAACCTTTCACAACAATACGCGACTGCTCACCTGAGACTGGGGTGTGGTAGAGGCAGCTGTTGTGTAAGATCAAATTCACAAAGCGCCCCAGATCCCAGAATATTCTTTGGATGGAGATATAATTTCGTAAATTTGATTGATTTGATTGATTACATTAAGAACTTGATAAAAGGATGCCCTCTCTACCTAGAGAGTGAAACAGCATGTGATAATGTTCTTGTGTCGTTTGACTCCAGCAGACCGATATTAAAGAGCAATGTTGTGAGTGGTACCTTTGGAGAATCAATTCAATAAAAAGATATTCAAAAATTGTGATTATTTGATACCTTTGAGGCAACAAAGCATGGAAATAAATAATAATAGTGAAAGGTAATACTGAGAACATTTCTTGCATGCGGACATCTCATGAACACCGAAACCGTTTATTATCAAAATTTTGATCAAACCTTTTTCCTATGTCTGGCTTTTTGTACTAGAGATTGTAACCTTCAAAAGCAGTTAGCCACTCGAGAATCCAAACAGGAGAATAACGCAATGAACGGTCTCAAAGCAAGCGCCAGCCTCGCATCGATCAAAAAAGGTCGACGCCTCCCTCACCTTCTGCATCAAAGGTTGAATGAAAAGAATACCCAAGATATTTCCCATCACAATGATGTCAATACCAACGACGAAGATGTCTTGGAGGGGGAAAGTGTTGATGACATAAGTTTGGATGGTATCGTTGTTGATGATCATCTTCTTGATTATTGTAAGGGGGAAGATGCATCTGATTTGCATCAATTTGATGAGGAAAATTATCACCTGCAAAAGCAACTGCGATTCAAAATGGATAGATGTAATATCAAATCGTCAACAATCAAAATCCGAGATGTTCAGTCGTTCTTCCAAAAATACATCAACGATAACAAGGAGGGTGAAATAAACAAAAATGAAAACTATAAGAACCGTCAAACAGTCCAGAATCCAATATCCGAACTCCAATCAAGGTACAACTCCCTCCAACATAAACAAAATCCTAAATCTCGACAGAAATCCATCCGCAAAGAAAATTGGTTCCGGGATAGACGATGGGGGAAATTAGAAGATTTGTGGTGGACTTGCGACGTTGTAGTTCCTGTTGATATAGCTCATCTTTGGGGTGTTAATTCAGTAGTTGATTCTGTTTCTTTTTCTTCTGGGAGTTTTCCTCTCAATTCCATGGAAATGCAACTGTTGAAGGAAGCTTATGATGGAAGAGACTTGTTGTTGGAATTATGTGGGAAGTATAAAAACAGTGAAGAAGTTGGAAAAAACGAAAATTACAAAATTGATTTGGTAACTTTTCCCGCAACTGGAAAAATTTTGTTCAAAAACAAAAGTGCCGCTCAAAGAAGTGCTGCATTCAATTTTCTTCTCGCCATGGATCTTGGAAAATGTGATTCTTATGAACCGCCATTGTGTGATGGTGTGAATTGGGCTAATACTGCTCCCACAAGCTATCGAGGAAAAGAGTCATCGCTCTCACTGAACGGCAACAATATCTCCAACAGGACCAGTGAGTCAGAACAAATTCGACCTAGAAAGACGCATTATCCAAACTGGGTCGATTGTTTGCACGATCTCGGTGTTGGAAGAAGAGAGTTTGGAGCTCGTTACGAACTGAAAAGCATCAGTTATTTAGTCTCGTGTGTAAATCCGTTAGGGGATTACTTCTCAACGAAAAATCCCAGCACGACGCGCTGTATTTTCAAGTTGATTGATCAATCTTCATCTAACAATGAAGAGTTGGAAGTGAGGAGTAAGTTCGAGGATACGCGTTATGACTCTCGTCGAGATGCAATAGCAAAACTCGCAACAAAAATCAATGGAACCAAATCTTTGGTGCAAGATGATTCAAACCATGCTATGTCGAATAAAGAGTTCATTGAGAATTGCAACCCTAAGTCCGTATGTGTTGAAGCTATGTTTCCGGACTGGACAGTTGCCGAGATAAAGTCTGATTTTTACTTGTACGAGTTGGAGTTCTGGTTACAAAATGATCATATCGACGGTTGCGGGGATACCAAAAGCAACGAAGACATGATTCCATTGTCGGAAGCGATCGGTCTTGGTGATGAAGCCACTAAAGTCGGGATTGTTTTGGGGAAAGACTTGTTTGACGAGGGTGTTGACTTCGAGAGAGAACTGACAAGTTCTTTCTTTTTTCCCAAAGTGACGAATGTCTTGACTGGTGAAGAACACAATAATCCTTGTTTACGAGTGAGGATGCATAACAGAACACAACTGAGCGTTCATGAGATGATGCATCAAATTAAACGGATTTCTCCAAAACTCAATATACAGCCAGATGAAGATCCAGTAATATTGATGAAGTCCTTCAACATGGTTTTACGACGTGACTATAAGAACGCAAGTGGCGGATTTGAGTCTGATTGGGATGGCCTTATGAAATCAAGGCTCGAAATGTTGAACGAGTCATCGAGCTGTGGCCGATCGTATTTGTTTGTCCCTTTACTCGAAATCAATCGAATTGACTGGGAAACGGTATGGAACGTCGTTCATCATAATCAGCAGCGAGCGTATTGGAGGTTTGACATGAATGTGTGCCTCCCGTGTTCATTTTTCTGGTGGACGTCAATTGCGCTACTGTTGGTGGCCACGACGGCAAGCGTACCAGCGATTGCTTTCATATACAACAGCTGCTTTGAAAGCTTCACATCTCAGAAGCTAACTGAGTTCGATCTGTTTCATCTGTGCGAAAGTTGGCATTGCTTTTATAGTTTACAGGATTCATTTGAGTTGCTTGGCAAAACTGAAAAACTATTGATATGTGTCTCCTTTGTGCTGATTGCGATGTTCTCTGCAATCGATCTACTGGTGAAACCTACGAAAGCATCGCCGTCAGTTCTCCGCAACCGATTTCTTCAGCAACACATTGGTTTCAAAAACAAAATTTTCGTAGCAAAGCTAGGAGGCTCCATCAATTCATATTCTCCAATTTTCCCCCATGATGTAATTTCCACTTTGAAGACAAGCGTGATGGAAGAATTCCGCGAAAACACCCGATTGATGGGAATGGAGAACGCCACACGTGCTGAATATTATGGAAAACTTCAAGGACGGCCTCTGCGATATCCAACGGAATCACTTATCAATGCATCTTTGGTGACTCGACACCTTGATCACAACTACTTGACGATCGCGTACAATCCAGCGAAGGAACTGAACGCACACTCTTTCCATGATGTACTTGCCAGAGATGGGCATTTGTTGCCAGAGCTTGTCACCATTCTACCGATGCCAAGGGACATGCTTTACCTCTGTCAGCAATCTTCGATTTTCATGCCAGGTTTAGAACGCATGTCGACTCTTATCCCGGTGGCGTTTCGATTGCGTGAGATTCAGCATGAGACTTGTAATCTGCTTGGTTGTAATGCAACGGTTGCAATTCCAACATATGAACAAATAATTCTCATTGATAAAGCCATACCAATTTGCGATAATAACATCTTGGCCGACACTCCGAAACGCGAGCATGAACGCCTCGAGTCACTCGGCGATGCAGTCTTACTTTTCTTCATTGTTGTCAATATTCTTGCGAAAAATGTACCTAATGTTCCAGACTGTGGCATCGAAAAGTTTGCATATGTTGTCGCAATGCAAGGTGAGATTGAATAATGGAATTGCCGATCATCGATTGATCCAGTGTTTTTCTCATTTTAGCGTCATCATTGGAAATATCGTTTTCAGGAAAGAATAAAGTTCTTCTTCGTGCGGCTAAGTTGCTTGGTTTGTACCGTTTGGTCCAACATTCTTCATCTTCGCGTTGGAAAAGCTGTTACGATCAAGATGTGGAAACTGAGATGGACTACAAAATAGACATTTCCGAGAAAAGAATGAGTGATATTTTTGAGAGTTTTCTCGGGGCGGCTTACCTAATAGATCCGACGATATCGATTGGTTTACTGAATGAAGCTGGCTCTTGTTTCCCAGAATTTGATGAAGGCGAGTCTTTTTTTCTGCGTAGGGAAAAACCTTTCTTCGTTCTCTCCCTAAATGGTACTTTTTATCTCCTTCGTTATTTGCACTTCCCAGGTTCCACAAATTGGTTCGTGGCGAAAGGATCAATCAAATATGACGGGTTTCCTTTTAGAGAACACGCCGACTGGGACCGAGAAATGAAACGACTTCATCAAATTGTACAATCCGCTCAACATATCTTCCCTTCCTTCGAGAAAAATTTTACAGGTCTTTGCCACCATCTCGGTACATTGGCAAACTCACCAAATATCATATATTCATTGCAATCCGATTCATATGCAATCATTCTACTCAAATGCGCTCTATTCGACTATAGCTTCGGAGACGATGAATATGAATCCACACCCGAAGACCTGTGGCTAGAACGTCTCGCAATAATGCGCGAAAAAATATTCCACGTCGGCAATGCAAGTTTGCAATTGAAAGTCGTTGAGGAGTTGTACCATCGATATCGCGATGCCACATCGGGTGATATTCACTTGCATAAGATTGGTGTTTTGTCCATGGACTCTCTGGCTTATGTCTTCATCAAAAACGGCTTTCACGAGTTTCTTTTTGACAGGAATGCTGTTGAAATCTCAACGTTTCAGACAATAATGGAAGAAGCTGATGAGCTCGGTTCCGAGGAGTGGGAGAGACGAGGGGGTTGGATTATTTCGGGTGGAATAGACGAGTTCCTAAAGCGTGTAGTAGGTACAGATATTGTCCTTCCCCGGTACCCAGGTTTGGCAGCAGGAAGAATATTTGGTCGAAGCAAGAAACTAGAACAATCCATCACCAATGACCTCCAATTTTCCATGAAATGCGTATTTGGTGCGCTTGTCCTTTCTGTAGGTTTGGAAAACGCCTGGACTTTGATTCGACCTGTATTTTTGGAGTTATTGGTGTTATCACCAGATGAATTGAGGACATGTTACGAAGGAATTTCTCCCGTGGTCTCCTTTTATTCGAAAGGGCGGCATTAATTTTTCGGCATTTAACTACCTGTACAGACCAGCATGATGGATACACAGTCATTCGATCCAATCCAGCACCGCCAATATTTTTTTACACAAATATCAAGTCGTTAACGAAGACATCGGATTTGTAATGTATTTGTCATTGAACACGTTTCATTCTTTGATTGCCACAATGTATTTATTTTGAAAATGCCGCTTCTGCACAGAAATATGATGAGTTTCCACCGACACGCCCTCACGAGATGTCGTATCCACTGCCCGACAAAGGAGATTGGTCCACCGGTCAAAGAGTGCATTTCCTTTGGCTCCGCCTCCTCCTCTTCCACCGCTCAATCCATGATGCTCTTTGTCATCATCGTCACTGTTATTGCTTTCATTCTGTTTTGATAACAACAATTCTTGTTCTTCCATCTTTTTCTCCTCCCTACCCATCTTTTTCAATGCTAGCTGATTATTACTTTTTCTCCCTGCATAAGTTCCATCCGGTTTCCCACAATTTTCTCCGTTCTTGACAGGATTGCTTACCTCCGCGCAATACAAAGTCTCGATCCCAAACCCTCCATTGCAATGCCCTAGTTCATCACCGTCACTAATATTACTTCTCATGTGATCAAACCTCCAAAAAGGCGGAGCTCTCAACCTCAAACCCCCCCTTCCGGGCAAACAACAGGGCTTCAAATACATCATCTCGATTCGCTCACTCTCGTTAAACAACCTCACCGTATGGACGCTCAGAGCTTTGCACAAATGCACTCCGAGCAATATGGTCGGTCCGGGGGATTTGTTCACGATGTGCTGGGATATTTGGCGCAGTTCCCGTGAGCGTTTAATGTTGGCTTTGCGTGGGTGGATGGGTATTGGGTGCGGAATAGGGGGGTGTGTTAGATGGTTTGTTGAGAGGTGATTGTGGCTGTTGCTGTCGTTGTTGTTTTGTGACGATGTGGATCGCTGTTTTTGCTTTTTATTGGTTTCATCATCTTTTGAAATGATTTTTTGCCTTGTTTCCTCGCCCGAGTTGTGTTTTTCGTTATTGTCATCTTTGACAGTATGGATAGAAGTCACTCCAGCCAAAGCACGTTCATTCAATTCAAACATGGTATCGATGGGGACGATTCGAGAACAACTCTCCTTTTTGAGTAAATGAGATAAAAACATGGAGAGGTAGCCAACTCCGCTGCACATATCGATTAACGTATACGGCCGACGCTCAATATTTGGTTGTTGAAATACTGTTTCGTTCTCTTCGACGTCGTTCCTTTTTTCCTTCTCTTCTAAATGCTTTTCAATTCGTTTGATCTTGTTTTTATCGTTGTCGTCGCCATTGGCGCATCCCAACAAATTCATCATTTCGACGATGATGAACGCACTCTCGTTCAACTCCTTGGGAATTGCCTTCCTCATCCGATTCCACAATGGAGGATCCGAGACGGAAAATTGATCGTGCCACGATTGGATGATGGGACGGCATTTTTGGAGGAGGTCTGGATGTTGAGTTTGGATGGGGAGTTTGGATAGTTTGGTGTAGATTTGTTCGATGGGGTCGAGGGTTGCATTTCCTCGAGTGCTCGAGTTCTTTCTTCGGTGTTCGAGGTGTTGATGTCGCTGTTGATGCTGTTTAAAATTTTCGTTGTTGGTTGTTGTCATGGTGAGGTGTGGATTTTATTCGCTTTTCTAGGTAAATACAGCCATATTGGTATTTTATATATCAGAGAGGGAGTATTTATCCGAAAGAGTATCTAGTTGTAATTCCGGGAGTATGTTGTACTATTGCAGGAATTAATAAGTCAGACAGACGAAGTGCGTGACAGAACAGAACAAACCCATCAACTTCGTTCTAAGACGAGAACACC